>WYDI02010724.1:14682-33703 GCA_009867235.2 Psittacus erithacus | reverse complement strand
CCCAGGGCAGAGCATGAGGCTCAAAAAGTCCTTGACCAATTGTAAACATTCTAAGCAGTAGCTACAAACATTGGTATCATCAGTACTGTTCTCAAATTGAAAGTTAGAAACACAGCGCTGCACCAGCCACTAAGAAGGAGAAAAAAATAACTGCTACTGCTGAACCCAGGACAAGCTTTTTAGTTGCTGTAAAAAGGTTCATGTGAGAAAATTGCTCTTGTCTTGCTGCCTTGTTAGAAGATCCTAGGGCTGAGTGTTCATAGCCAGGTTTCTTATTGAAACAGAGTTGAATTATAAACAGCAAATTCTGAACAAATTTTAAATCTTAATATTCTTTTGCAGTCAAGACCTTTTGAACATTTGAGTAAAAAGTATATACAAAAGCTTGGGTGAAATTAAAAGTCATCAATGTATAGATAACTTTTATTTGCTTGTAGCAAGCATCACTTCAGTCGAAACATGACTTTTTCAGTGGCCTCCAAGATCATGACAATTTTATAACTTCAAACTTCATAAAGACTAAGAAAATAAATTTGATGGAGTAGTTGCTGACAATAGTGCAGTCAAAGCATCTGTTAGTGGTGTCTCATTTGGAAGAATGAAGATTGGAGAAGGAAGTTGGTAATGTTCCTAAAACACAAACTCATGATGTTCCCTCTATAATCAGTAAGAAGAGATGCACCTTCAGAAGGCAATTCAAAGTAAGAGTCTAATTTAGATGGTCTGAGTCAAGTCCTGTTGGATCCTCTTTGTGTCTCTCTGCTGATTACTGAGAGTGCTAAAATGAGCAAATTCTTTAAGCTGAAGCTTTTATGAATATTTTCTGGAATACTGAGTTGCAAAGATTTAAGATGCAGAATGGTTTTCCAGGTTTTACAGCTTTTTTTCAGCAAGAGTTTCGCTACACTCTCTATGGAAAATGCACAAAGACTATTCGGTGGGGACTTCGGTGGGGCAACGGTACACATACTGTGTTTCTTGGCTTTGTGTCTCTCAGCTCTTTCTAACCGGTGGTGTAAAAAAACTTTGTCATTTCTGGAAGGCACAGAAAGTGGAAATGGCCATCACTATATTGTAATTAAAAAGAAAAAGGAAACAAAACCCAAGCGAACCCAAGACTGCCAAAGCGTATTTGGCTTTGGTGTGGTGGGGAAGCTTTGTGTCCTTTGTGTCCTTGAATCGTGGTCCAATAAAATGGTTTACCTATCTTTTCCTTGTTATATTTCCAAAGGCAAAAAAAAAAAAAAAAAAAAAAAAGGCACTTTCTACAGAGAATGTGTAATGAAAAAGTATCACGTAGGTGTTTAATATATGCTGTGATGAGTAACTTTGGTCACGGTACATCAGAAAGCTACTTTTCCACACCTTCTTTCTAATAAGAATTTTAATCTATTGATGACAAAACCTCGAAAGTATTTCCTTGCTGCATTGTAATACCCTGTGACAAATTATGTCTCAGGAGTTGTAAAATTTTCTCATAGCTTGTAATACCTCATTTAATGAATTGATCACACTGAAATGTAAAGAAGAAGCAGCATTATTTTGTATGTTATATTGCATATAATTTTTAGACTTGACATTTATAGCCATAGAAGCTGTTATTTTACATATCATTTTCAAACCATATCAGCCTTAAACACATTTAAATTTAATAAGCAAGTAGATTAGATTTGCTTTTAAGCTAGGCATATCATTATAGCTTGTGTTCCCTTCAGTAGGGCACATGCTTACTATTAAATGCAATATTTAGTTGGCTTTTAAAACATAAAAATAATAAAAGAGGATGTATTTATAAAAGTAATTGAATATGGAGCTGCTTTTGAGGACAGAGTCCCAGTCATGATTTTTGTAGGTTGTAGACATTAAAGTAGGTTTTGGTTTTTATTAAAAAAGTCCATGGGAAGGGAGAACTTATATGGAAACTCTGCATGGTTTATCAGATAGATTTTCTGATGCCTCATCTTTCTTACCAGAAAGAATTTGTAGCTGCCAAGGAGGTAGATTATTATAGCCTTCTAATTATTTAAATGCCTCACCATCCATAACAAATATGTTGTTAGTAGTGTTACAAAAGGCAGCCCTTCTTCCTTCAATCCTGGCTTCTTTCACCACTAAAGAAACTTCACAGAATGTCATGTAGAGAGCTTCTACTGTCTTTGTGATCTGTTTGTGACTCCCACCTCAGAATCTTTGTGAATGTAGAAGTGCCTGAGATAAACCTAAAGAAAATCTGAACTTTATAAAATCCCAGTGGACTTTTCTCTGGAGATTATATTGCTTTTCCAAATCTATCTACTAAAAGACAGTTCCAGCATTGTACTTGTTACTGTGGCACAAAATTAGACAGGAGGCAAATAAGAGGCTTTTCACCTTAACCTAGTGAGAGGGAAATAAGGGGGTTTTATACATGTTTTTTCATTCTTTTATAAAGATCAGTTTGGAAATGCATTACTGAGTTTTTCAGACTTTATGGTATTTTTCACTTTTTAGCAAAATTAGGCTCTTGCCTGTCTTGTGAAGTCCCTTCACTAAAGTGTAAAACTTAAGCAGAAGAATCTGCCTTTGAAGAATATTATTTTAAATTATGTTTTGTGGGGTTTGTTTGAGGAGGTTTGTTGTGGTTCCCTCCCTTGTCACTTCAAATATGTTGTTTCCTGTTGTGTTTCGTGTTCATAGAGGAGTTCTTTGGGTTGTGTGTAGTTTTTGGCTCTCTGGTCTATCTGCATTCATAGGCCTTATCAGCAAATTAGTAGATCTGATAGATCTTTCCAAATCCAAAACTCTTCCTATATATTTGTCTAGGGAATTGTTTTGTCTGTGAGACCTGCAAACCAGTATTGAATGAACCGGAGTGCACCAGATAAATAGGTTGAAATATACAATCTGGTTCAAGTATAACTTGCCATCTAGTAGCTTCCTGGAGGACCATCTTTCATAATGGGATAATGGTGCAAAATAGGCATTATCCTTGTAGTCAAGGAACAATGTCTAACAGAGCTTAAGAGAACTCCTGTCTTTCATCTTGGCTATTCCTCTTATTTCACTACACTTCATATTTGGTGCCTCATCCATAATGCTTGTAAAAGGTTTAAAGAGGTTATCACTGCACTGAGCTTGAGTATGTGGGGCAAAGGAGGGAGAAAAGTGCTTCTTAAATAATTTCCCTCAATTAACTATTATTTACTGTCTATTTAATGCCCTTGCATATAATCATATTGCTATCCACATTGTAAAAACTAAGCTATAATGAAAGCAAACTTCCCAGCCCCATTAGAAGATGGAGGAGGTGACTGCAGAGGGCTAAGGATTAGTTAGCTGATAAGCTTTCAAGGAGGTATGAGTTTTAGTAATCAACAGGGTAACATAGAAAAGGTATCAGAAGAATTAGTTCTTTGCCATGGGGTTTATAAGGGTGTTATTTAAAAATTAGGTATACAGTTACTGTTCATACTAGCACATATAAATCATCATGACTTTAATTCTGCGATCTTTGACTTTTGTTGAGCTTTTTTTTAGTACAGAAGATTGGCAATGTGCTGTGTCAGCAAAATATGTCATGTAATCATGAGGCATAACTGAAGAGTTGAATAATTTGTATCATATCTTGCTCACAAGGATAATTAAATGGAATAGCTTTTAAGTTGATGGAACTACAGGGCTGACCACTGACTGAAGAACTGTCTCCCAGGTTTTTCTGGTAAAAAGATCATTAACATTTTGTTAATTTCTACCTCTTGTGTGTTTTAATATGCTGATTTTTCCAAGTACTTTCAGCAGGTAAAACTTAATCACAGCAAATACAAAATAAGTCTACAAAAGTAAAAATAATTTAAATGAGAAGTAATTTATTTGTGAATCTAACCTGTTGCATCTTTCATTTAAACTCAGTGTTTTCATTCATGTATTCAAAGACAATGTGCTGCATGTGAAATTGCACTGACTAACATCAGAAACATCTGTAGGTTTGTAGCAATGCATCTTTACGTTTACCTTGGCATTGAAGGGGCCATCTAAAAAGAAAAGAGTTTAATCCAGATATCAATGATGATGATTTCCTTCAATATGATAATAAATATAGTAAAGTACCCTTTTATGTTTAATAATTTATAATTCATTGAGCATTTAAAGGTTTTCTTGTTCTGTCGTTTAAGGAATCTGATAGCAGTTTGTTAAAAAAATGAGACATGTCTCCACAACAGACAAAAAAAATGCACATATGTAAGGGATGCTATAAGGAAATGGAAGTTGGTGCTCTTTACAGTGCTTACATAAAGGTTTAATGATTTTCACCTTACTTGCTTACCTTCTCGAAAACTGTAACCATTAGGGTGACTTCCTGTAAATTATTTGGAGGACATCACCAAATGTAAATTATTTTATAAGAAACTCCTCAACCCTCCCCTGGAAACTTTGTGTAAGAAGCCTACAAAAGATAGCTTTTACAAAAGTAATATATTGCTATACTTCATCAGGACCAAAGGAAAAAAAAAAAACAAAACACCAAATAGAATTGCTGTTCTTGAACAATGAGGTACTGCCCAACAGAAATTTAGAATTTGTACCACCATGATTTTCCAGGTGTACATTTATGTTTTCGATACATTTAACAGATTGATAAAGATTTTAAGCTAGTTACAAGACGACTTTGCTTTTGTTCAGTTTCCTCTCAAATGTGAAGAACAGAATATCATTCTTTATAATTGGAAGTTTAATTATTTTTGCCCTGAAGGCTACAGTTTTTAAACTGAACATTGTTTTTCATCATCAAAACATTCTCAAGCAGGTTACTGTATTACAGATTATTGTATTAGTTTTGAGTATATTCACTTACATTTAGAGACCAATATGGATATGAACTATGAGAGAAAGGATGCCTAGTGTAATATGAGAGCAGAGTCTGAATTTAAGTTTCATACTTCTAAGAAAAAACAAATACATGCCTGAAACTGAATGAAATAAATATGCATATTTGGTAATTATTATGTGAATTAAAATTAGTTAGAGTTTACACAGTGGACTTCCTTTAAGAACCCCAAAAATCCAGATCTAGTTGCTGACTAGTAAACAGTGTAATGTGCGCCTGCAAAGCCAAATAGTGTTGCTTGAAGCAGCCGGTCAATGCAGTCATTTCTGAGATTCCTTAAGCATTAGCTTCACTTTGAGGGGCTTGGTTGGAAATATTCTCAGACTTCTAGGATTTCTGTTTGTGAAAAATATATTTTTGCAGTAGACGAGCAAAGAGCTAAGCATTGGATCCAAGTTATGCATTGCACTACCCCAAGTTGCTAGTGGTTGTCATGGTAACATTTTAAAATGGTGGTGGCTATGGCTTGACATCAGAACATTTTCTGTTAAGTGAAGACTTTTCTGAGATTGTAATGGAGTGTTTTGAGTGGACTTTTTGTACTCAATAAAATGTTTAGTAGGTTGTAGTAAATATTAATTTGTTCTCCCTTTAAGATAATACACCATGCTGTGTATTTACAGTTCTGTATTAATAGAATGGTATTCCTGGAAAAGAGTTCATCCATTCTTAGGAGTCAAACTTGCTAAAAATAAATCTGCTTTAAATAGGAATTGTTGGAGTTGTTTCGCTTTATCCTTTCAAAACAGTGTGTGGCAGACAGGTTAAATTTGCTTCAGCTTTTTTATGCATTTAGTGAAGTAATGACTTAGTACTTGTATTTTAAGCTGAACTTAAATATCTTTATACTGGAACTTTCTTGGTTTGAGTGACTGAAAATAAATGAGTTTACAATAGCTTATATAGGGGCGTAAGTGGTAGAAATGGCTTAAATAAAAAGCTAGAAATGGAACATCTTTCTGTCAATCATAAGTTAACAGACTTTGTTACTGACCTTATTGTGTTCGAGATGAAGCAATGTGAATGCTGTCTATCCCTCACTTAGATAAGCTTTCAAAAGTGATCTCCAAATCACGGTATAGAGTGAGGATTTGCTGAGAGTGACAAACACATGCCCACTGCATTTCCCATATGCTTTTCAATAGCTGAATTCCAAGGCCCCTGACAGAAAGGAAATGTCTTAGAAAACTCTCAATAGTATACTTCAGTACAGCAGAATACACTGAGTGAAAAGCAGAGCTGGTTTTGCAAGTCAGGATTTATAAACTTTAATAATACACTTATCTGGAAGAAATGGAAATTCAGGTTAGAGTGTTTGGAGAATTTGGCTCGATGGGTAACATTAATTCATTTCTTCTTGCTATTGGACTGCACATTGATAGTTCACAAGGTTTGATGGCCTTTTGGAGTCAGTTTAGCCCTTTGTGACTCATCGTAATCTCATCCTTCATCCCTGTGATCTCAGAGATTTTATGGAAATACCATGCAGATGTGTATGTGCTTTAGTACAACTGATAACAGTGTCTTAGAGGACCCCATCAATCTTAATGACATTTTTCTACTAATCAGCAAGAGGCTTACAATTTATTTTTCTTCTTAGCTTCTTCATTACCTTCTTCTCTTACCTATTTATCCATCTATCTATATAAAAAAAAAATCAAATGGTGCTTTAGCCTTGCCATGCTAAACTCAGTCTTCTGGATACTCACGGAGTACATTCTAACTGTGTGCAATTTTGCTTCTTGATGGTCACTCACTTGCTTTTCCCATAGTTACTCTTGACTGATTTAATTACTTTGTCCCTACTATTTCCCTACACAAGATTAAGACATGATAGGTTGCTCTGCAGTCACCTTGTAGATCTGAAAGTTGCAAGACACTCAGAAATTAGAGAAAACAACTTTAAACCGTACCTTCCAACATCACTTTCTTGGGAGTTAGATGGAGGATCTGCAGGAAACAAATGTATGACATAAGAAAAGGGAAATTACAAGAATTTTTTAAAACATAGATAAATACATAGTTTGTCTTAAGATGTGATTGGTGTATAATAATTAACGAGGTTTTCAGTTTGTTTTACCATTAACAGTGTGAATTTGGAATTTTGCAATAGTGACTGGCTTTCCCAACTTGAGCAGCTGTACTTTGCATTTTTCTCACATGAACTTTATTTCAAACACTGTCGTGAACTGTTTTATGGAGAAATAAGACTTAATGTTCTAATTGAAGCATTAAGATTAGCTATGTTTATTTTTGTTTCTGCATTTTAAAAGATGACATTTCTGGGGAACCTGCTTGTGAAGTTTTAGAAAGCAGTTTTCATTGTATCAGAGTGAGCCGTGGGCTCACTATGGATTGGAGTTTTGCCTGCAGTAGGGAGAACATATTATTTTTAGCTATATCATCATCTAGAACAAGCATGAAACATTAGATGAAGTTAGAATACAAGCAACAAAATAATAATAGTGCATTACATTTCCATACATAGCATGTGAAAATATATCAACAAAGTATGTTCATCTGTGGTTTAGACATTTTACTTTTTTATGTCATGAAAACCCACAAGGAATAAACTCTTGATTTAGCCCAGAGCACTGTACATAACAGTTCAAGATGCAAGTAAGAATCAGTTTTTACTGTAACAGTTGAGAATTTCTGTGGGAAAGAAAAAGACAAAGTATCAGGAACATTATTCTATAAATACAATGTATAAAATCTGTTCCTTAGGAAAAACAAACAAAAAAAAAACCTCCTGAAATTTTGTTCTCATCTGATACAATTATTTGTAATTTTGACTGTTTCTTGTCTGAATACAAAATCATTTACTCTGTCCTCTGAGCAAGCTGACCTTCAGCCTGGCCAGCCAACTTCTGTAGTGGCATGGGAGCCTCCATATGTTCAGCTGTGGGTAAATACTTTCTTGTCACACCACGCTGCAGTTTTTGTTTTCTTACGTTCCTCGTATCTTATATTGCTCATATGTTATATGTTATATGTTATAATACTCACATTGCTTATAGTGCCAATATGTTGTGATGTAGGATACCAGCTTGCCTTTACAGTCCCTTGGAGTCCTTTGCAGGTTTCTTCATAAAAACAGTTTAATCAGGATACAGTTTTAATGCATCTACCATTAAATATAAGATTACTTCAGTTCTTTGAGGGTGTAGATGCCATGCAGTCAAATGACAGTCTTTTTTTCACCTGACTCAGTGACAGTAAAGCTTACCCCTCTTTTTGACTTAGGATGTACCTTTCAGCTGGTACTTTTTTTTCATCCATGCCATGGTATCTGCTTGGCCAAACATGCCTACTATTAACAACTAAGAAGGGCTAATGCAATTAGTTTATTCATGTGACTTCATTGAGAAAAGCATTAAGCCACCGTTCTGGGGTAAAATAAGCTCAATAGAATAAGCACAGCCCTCCACTCCCGTATCCCAAGTTCAGTTTTGATACTGTGAAAGATGGGTATAACATTTTTTTTCAGTTCCTTCTCTTCATTCTGACGGGAGGTCATACTAGGTCAAATACAGCACTATGCTAATCTGCTTTCCATTTTGCATCTGCATTGGAGTTTGGTACAATGAGCTTAGATCTGCCTTTACAGGTCAGTGTACGGGTATTTCAGTAGCAACTTTTTGCCTTGCAAAATCCAAAAAAGCAGGTGTGGTGTTTCTTTTTCAGAAATACAGCTTAGATAGGTCTCTTAGATGTGGATATAAATCATCTTATGAAAAAAAAAAAAAAAAAAAAAGCCTTACTCCAAGAGTAGCTGTAAATAGCTTTCTGTCAAAGTGGATGAATATTTTGGGAACAATTTTACAAAATGCTTCTTTAGGAATGCTACTATGTATTTTCATTATTGACATGAAGGATGGAATGCAAAATACATTTTAAAAATTCCTTGAGAATGTCACTCTGAAAGGACCTGCAAGCATACCTTTAGAATTAAAGATTGCAGCAATGAGTTGGAGACTGAACAGAATACAGCTTAGAAAGGGTAAATTAAAAGGTCTACACTTAAAAATATTCAGCTATGAAAATACAAAAGCATAACGACTATGTAGGTAAGTAATTCACAGTACAGTGATTTCAGCTTCTGGTAAATCAGAAATTGAATGTATTAAAGATATCATGCTGTTGCAAAAAAGGAGCATGGCACACTTTTTATATAAAACCAGAATAAGCATTAGTAAGGCCTCTGAAACTGTACGGTTAAAAAACTTGGCATTTGTAAAGTTTCAGCTGCCAGGCAATATTCTGGGAACAACACATCAAGAAGAGAGCGGCTTAATCAAAGGACATACTGAGGAGAGTAATATGAAGCATCAGAGCTCTGGAAAATGTGACCTACAGGGAAAGGCTGGGGAAGAGATATCTAAGCAAGGACTTGATAAGCAGCTGCAAATAAAAAAGTAATCAGCTTTTTCTCTGTATTCACTGTGCAGAAAGCTTACTTTGCTGCAAGGCCAGTTTAGAATCAGCAGCAGAAAAACTTTCTAATGGAAGGGCAGCTGAAAACTGGACAAAGTTGCTTAGAAAGGCAGTGAAATCTCTAGTGCTAAAAGTTGACCAGACGATCCTTGAGGTCCCTTCCAGTCTGGTGTTCTGTGATTCCTTGCTTAACAGAAGCAGTATAGACAGAAGTTACAGGTATAGCTCATCCTGGGAGCAGTGGTAAAAAAAGGCATTGAGGAGTGAGAGGGACAACCAAATGGTTGTTTTTCTCTATTACTTGCTCACACACATTGAGGATACTGATGATTTTAAGTGCTCTTGAGAAACTGTTCTCCTTGTGCTTAATAACTTTTTTTTTTTTATTGCTAACACATTGCGAATAAATGAAAATAATTTGAAGTGATCTCTTTTCAAAGACAGTAGCAGTTATTTGCTTTATTACATATAACTCAGTTTAGAAACTGAAATGTAAAAAGCTTATTTAGAAGTCTGGTTACTTAATACAGTATATTTATTTATTAATAACAGTTGAATCATAGAACCATAGAATAGTTAGGGTTGGAAAGGACCTTAAGATCATCCAGTTCCCACCCTCCCTGCCATGGGTAGGGACACCTCACACTAGACCATGTCACCCAAGACTCCGTCCAACCTGGCCTTCAACACTGCCAGGGATGGAGTATTTGCCACTTCTTTGGGCACCCTGTTCCAGTGCCTCCCCACATTCACAGTATAGAACTTCTTCCTTGTATCTAACCTGAACATCCCCTGTTTAAGTTTGAACGCATTCATTACTCCTACACCCCTATCACTACAGTCCCTAATGAAGAGTCCCTGTCCAGCATCCTTATAGGTAGGTGCCTTTCAGATACTGGAAGGCTGCTATGAGTTCTCCACACAGCTGTCTGTTCTCCAGGCTGAACATCCTCAAATTTCTCAACCTGTCTTCATATGGGAGCTGCTCCAGTCCCCTTATCATCCTTGTGGCCCTTCTCTGGACTTGCTCCAACATTCACTTATACATGAGTTCTTAGAACCAGAATCAGAATCACAGCTTGGAAGCCGTGTGTTATAGGCATGAAGTGTTAGGTCTCTAGGGCATACTTGCAGATGATCTTTATTAATTTAGCACTTCCTGATGGCTCATTCACAAAATCCAGAGCACTTTGCTCTGTTTCCATCGAAGTTGGAAATAAAATGTTATGATCATAGTTGAGGAGGGCATATGGCACAGTACAAATAGGCATCACTTAGCTTGTATATGTCCAAATACAGGGTATTGCTCTAGGCTTTTAGACCTGCAGGGGCTTAACACGCAGTGCCAGCTGCATCCCAGTTACGTGCCATTGAAGACATCATTTGGAAGGAAAATGGGAGTGGGTATAAGAGAATGCTGATCTGTCGAAATTAGAATGTGTCATCTTAACACAATAATTCACATGCATTAGAAGTAATATTCCTTTCATAGTGCTGATGTCCATGTAGCACTTCTCTTTCACATATGTTGAACAGAATACATATTACTGTTTAAACCTTTTTATATCTCTGTAGGAAGGAAAATTGCTTAGGTGCGTTGTGCATGAATGACATGATCTGAATGATCATGTGT
The DNA here is from genome assembly GCA_009867235.2 of Psittacus erithacus. Lineage (NCBI taxonomy): Eukaryota > Metazoa > Chordata > Aves > Psittaciformes > Psittacidae > Psittacus > Psittacus erithacus. Next base: position 22,769 of record WYDI02010724.1, on the reverse strand, counting down.
AATACTGAGGTTTTGGTTTCACTCAGCCTTGGTGACCTTGGTACACCGTTGTGGATGCTTAGCATAATTATATGTCATTGACAAAAGTTTGATAAGGCTGATGGTATGTAGGAATAGCTAAGCTGTATGGAAGAGTTTGGTTTTTTGGGGTATTTTTTGTTTAGTTGGGTTTTTAGGATGTTTTTATTTAGTTCAACTCAGGATGGAACATAAGGAATCAAAGTCTAACCCTGTAGAATTGAAAAGTGTAGAAACACAGTAACTGCATAAGAATACTTAAATGCCAGCTGCTGAACATAAAACATTCTTCACTGAAGTATAAAATCTGACAGGGAAGTGTAGATGCTGACAAAGAACATTTTATCTGTGTGACAGAAAAAAAATTAATCATCATCCACCTTTGGTATATAAGCTTTCAGTTTTAATGAATTCTGGCAAAAATGACCATAAATCTATTTTTAAAGGTTTCCCTTCTCCCCCTCACACATGCTTTCCATTAAGTATGCAATTCTTCTAAAATATACTGTATTAAATGCTGTAGTTGTTTTTACAGCTCGTAATTAAGAGTCAAATTTCCAAGAAATTGTACAGCTCCATTTCTTAATTCAAAGTCAGTATTTTTATACAGAAATAACAAATAAGAACAGCGCAAGAAATTCAAGGGGAATAGCTAAGGCTTTACAAGATCCTCTTGGTATGTGTCAGCTACTTACAGGAAGAAATAGGAGCAAGTGCCTTATTTTAAGACCTATTTTCAAAACTTGTTCCTGAAATTAAGTTGCTATCACAGTTCTATTGAAGAAATGCAGTTACGATGCAGATTTTTTTGGAGTATTTCTTATAATCCTGTCTTGTTTCAGCTACAGAATGGTAGCTGTGTCTGCTCAATTGTGGTCTTATAGTCCACATTTAGTTTTTGTGTGTCTTTGCAAAATTAGTTCCTGATTATCTTAATCAATAAAGAGTAATAATATAGAAGATGTTTCATGATGCATCCTTGTCATAGCTTTTCCAAACTGACTGGAAGCAAGAATGATAAGAGTTGAATAAACATAGATTTTCAGTGTAGGTTTTATGGCAGTAAGAGCAAAAGAGAGTGTTTATAAATTACTTTGAAACTTACAAAGGAAGAGGGCTTAACAGCCAAACAGGAAGGGAAGAAAAAATGTCTATAAACATGATTGTTGGGAACAGAGGAGACCATAGACCTGGCCAGCAGTGACACATCTGTCAAATAACGGGAGGGATATAAACAGATCTGTAGAACTGAGCAAAAGGCCAAGAATGGTGCCTTCAGTCCAAGTGAGAAGAGAAAGAGGATCCTGAGAGGACTGACTTGAAGAACTGAAGCCAGGAATAGATTTGAGTTCAAGAGTTTTTGGCTGTGGGAGAAGTCAGTTAAAACTTGATGGAAAAGGAGAAGGGGGAGCAAAAGATTAAAAGCAACTAAGTGAGGAGAAGAAAATGACAGCAGGGAGTTAATGATGCTGGGAGAGTTCTGTTGCAAGAAGGAAAGATGAAGAGGTCAAATATGTGAAGAGAAAATGAAGAACAAGAAAGCATAAGTACAAGAAGACATCTGTTAGTTGCGCTGGGCTACCCTATTTCGTTCACGCAAGTAAATATTGTCTTTGTTTCGTAGTATTTCTGAATATGGAAGGAGGTACATAAAGAAACTGATTTGTTAAAAGTATGAATATATTATGTTTTGGGAGTGCCCTGTTGGTCCAAGTGTTGGGCTGTGTAGATGCACAGGAAGATGCAGTCTGTGCACTAGCAAACTGCTAGCCTAAGAGAAATAATACAGTAATGTAATAAATACTGGGAAAGTCAACGAGAAAGGTAGAAACAAAACTGGCAAAAGAGAGACGTTCTAAGGCTCCACAGGACGTGGCACTTGCAGTTCTGCACCTGTCTTACTGGATGTAAGTCTTCTGACAAGCAGCTAGCTTTCTTCATTGGTGGCAGGAGCATTTGACAAGGAATAGACGTATTTGTTCTAGTTTTGGGAACTCAACCATAATGTGTATGCTCCCCTAGAGGGAATGTCCCACTCATGCCATCCTTGTTACTACCCTGACTAGAATCATTTGAAGGGTGAATTCTTTCAACATACCAATAAATTTATTTTTTATTTCTTGTTTCAAGGTTTGAGCCTACTGTAGGAAATGTTTCTTCAATACATTTTTCTCTTTTTATTGCTTGGTCTCACTGCAAAGAACTAGTTTAAGGATATCCCAAATAATTTGTAGGAAGAGGAGTATAAAAGGAAGTGAGTGGGATCACAGATTGGAATGGGGTTGAAGGGGGTTGTGTGTGTGTGGTTTTGTTTTTCTGAAGTTTTGGGGGTTTTTTGTATCCTTGAAGTACAGGAATTTGTAGTATTTTCTTTTTGTAGCAGGCAGAGCATCACTCTTTTACCAGCCTTTGTAGTTAGTAAACAGAAACAGGCTGAAGACATCCAGAATTTCATCTGGACAGTGTCTGGTTTTGTTATGGTAGTGGTAGTTTTGTCTTTAGACAAAAAAAAAAGTGGTTAGTGAACTATAAAGCAGTGAGGGATTTCTATGCACTTGTTGGGATGAGATCAGTAAATTATTTGAAAGTGGTTTGAGGAGCAAAACCATTTCAGCTAGACTAGAGGTCCTTCTCTCATTCTTTGTGTCCTGTGAAGTTACAGTGTTTCCAGATCTTTTATCTGTGCGTTTTGGAGGTTTATTTACTTTCAGCAGAAAAGTTGATCTTGCCTATTTCAGTAAGTGCTTGCTGTAGATGCTATCTGAAAGGGATAAGGAGGAAAAAAGTTGCTTTTTGAAGTAGATATATTCTGACCATTGCTAGCCTTCATTATCCACTTTTTATAAACTGGAGTTTGCTGGCTTTTTGTCAGCCTCATTGCAAAGCTTTGTTAATACACCACCATGAAAATGAAAGTTTCATACACATTGACATAATTAATGAAGAAGCAGGCAGCATGCTCTACCAATTAGCACCACAGGGAAAAGTCAAATTGGCTTCCTTTTGGCATGTTGTGCCAAAGTGAAGAACTGTAACACACAGCAAATAAATAGAGATCCTTTTAATGAGCTGCAAGATCAAGCTGAATAACTCTGAAAGGATTTTGTGTAAACATCGCCAACTATTGAGGGAGTTAAGATTAATTGATGAGCTTAGTTGAAAGTTGAGGGGGTTTAGGAGGGTGCAGGGAGCCTGTTAAAGAGTGGCAATAGAGCTTGTTAATAAATAAATTTTGTTTTCAATGCAGCTATTAGGCATGTTAAAGAATATAACAAGCACTTGAGAACAAATATGAAAAAAAAAAAAGAAACCATTTACTGCTTGCTGCTTGGCCAACAAGATTGTCAGAACTGATTTTTTCAACTGAATATTTCTGTACTTAGTATTTACTCATAATGAAAATTTGACTAATTGTTCTCTGGTGCTGGTTCTTAATAGTCCAACCATCTGGTGACATAAGACATCAGTAAACTGATGATTTGTTTGGTTTTTTTTTCCAACTATCTCTGAAGTCCAAATATTGACAATAATAGAGAAGTCAACAGGTGAAGTTTCTCAATGATTTATATGAAGCACTCTGTTTCTCTTGAGGCATACATATAGAAAATTTAGAACAGTTAGATGAAAACTCTCTTCAAAAAATATTTTCATTAAACAGAATTGTCCTAAAAACCTTGAGTTAAAGACTGAGTTTTCAAAATGTACAGAAATACAAACCTGTAATGGCTGTTAACTGGAGAAAAAATCAATGGGCATTAGCAGTTAGAAGGCCTTATTCAGAGCCTACATCATTTAGTTAGTAATAGGTTTGAGTGTATATGTAACAACAGAGATACAGTTTTGACTGTTCAGTTGCATGAGCTAACAGTCTGGTTTTTTAAGCAAATAAAATATCTCCTACATCTTCTGTCTCTTCTAAATATTTTGAATTTTGACAATAATCAGTTTGTACATTTTTATTTTAGCCCAAATATTGTGTTAGGTCAGATACAGCCTATCAGTGCATGCTGTGTACAAGCAATCGCCAAGATTGGTGGTGTATGAGCATCTGCACCTTGGCATCTTAAGTCGATCTTAAAATATGCCAAAATTGTAATTAAGGAAGCAAAATATGGGAAAGCTAAAAGTAATAATTAGAAGCTAATAAAGATTATGCTTGTCTTGCTAAACAGGTGACCTTATAAATGGTTATGTCTGTTGTTAATCTCCACAACAGAATTACATGTCCCTTCACTTGGTACATTAAAGGTGATACCAGAAGCATTCTATAACTGTACAACTGAGAATATCAATATGCAAACACAACTGGAGACAAATTATTGTGGTGAAGTCCTACTATTTTAAGAAACATGTTGCTGAGTAGTTAGTTAACTTATTTTTCCAAAAGGAAGGTTAAAAAGCATAGTAAATGTCAGAGTAATGTAAGACTTAAAAATTATGTTGAGTTCCAAAATTTATTTGTATAGAAAATAAAAATGAAATAATGAAAAAATATTACATCCCAAAGATTTCTCACTAAATCTTGAATCTTCAACTGCTGAAGACTAAATTTCTACTACCTAATCACTTGTCTAGTGAGGAAGACACATTTCTGAACATTTTTTCTTCAGTAATTTTTATTTATGTTCTATTTTCTCATTAGTCTGCCTTATTTCAAACTTTTTGATTTTATTATTTTTTTAATTTTCCATCCTTTACCTCCTTCAGCTTTGCATCTCTTATTTTGTGTTTGTCTTTAGCTTCTCACATACCTACCTCTAATCATTCTTGTGTACTCTCCTTATGTATCTTTCCCTGCCCATGGAAGGGGGTCAGAACTAAATGATCTTTAAGGTCCCTTCCAAGCCAAACTGTTCTGTGATCTTTATATTGTCCAATCTTTTTCTAACCTAGATTTTTTCCTTATCTCCTCTGAATTAGGAAAATGTCATCTTCTCCTCTGCCCTCCAAATTTTAGTTACTTAATTTTTCTCCTCTTCAGCAACTGTTCTGTTTATGTACTTCAAAATAGTTAATGGACTCTGTTCTGTCCTTAATGATGGGCCAAGTCTCTGTTGTGGTGGTGTTCAGGACTTCCTGGCTGTTCTCAGTTAACGTGATGGCTGTCATCCTTTCTTCTCAGCCAGCTGGCTATAATTCCACCTCAATGCTGGCTGTTGCTGCCACTAGCATAACAGTATCTCTTCTTAGCCTAAGTGAATATTCCGGTTCCTCTCTTTTGACATCATGTACTCTCCTTCTGCCTTTCTGCCACTCTTTCTATGACCCTAGTATTGCCTTCTTCAGCCTGGTAGTATAATTTCCAGAAGGTCTATAAACCACAATGACAACCACTGAGTTCCAGCAGGGGAAATGAGCATAGATATAGTCAGAGAGAAAGGACAAAAGCCTCCATAAGGATTTATAAAAGGAGAATACTTTCTTGGCTTCTTTTTGTGAGGATTCTATGTAGAATCGTATTTTCTGTAATTGAACTACAGAAAACCTTTTGCTCTCTTTAATGCTTCATTTTTCTGTATTTCTAAAAAGACAGAATAATACTTAATTTGTTTGATTTCAGGTTATATGAAGTTCCTTTGTTGAAACTGGCCAAGGATAAAATATAATTAGCAACTTATTAACTGTCAGCACTAAACCTTAAAGTACAACAAGCGTGTTAAAGGCTGATGATCATAATTTCTGTGATAGAAAACTGGAATGATGTGAAGATCCTTAATGCTGAGATCATGCATTCACATTTTGCATAGAAAGTATGTTTCTGGCCATCCATATGTCCAGTTGGTATAAACAGAGAAGGTACTGAGATGGAAGGTGGCAAGAAGTACAAAATAGCTTCTGTTGGATGAAAGCTTAAATAAATTAGTATTTTTGAGCTTGAAATGATGAGAGTGAAGTGAAAAGAGAAGCCTATGCTATCGGCAGTGCTTCAAAGAAGTTAGAATGTTGTTTTCAGTACCAGAATTGGTACTGAATGATATCGTCTGTCAGTAAGTTCAAGATTAGCAGATACAGCAAAACAAAATACATGGGCCATAACTGCAGAACTTACAATTTATTTGGGCCCAAACAGGATGGAATAAGTAGTGGCTGGTATATGCAGTGATCTGTGTACAAGTTCTAGCTCAGAAGGCTCAGAAGCCACTCCCCACGGGATTACATTTTGAGGACAAGTCTTGTGCTCGACATAACAAGTTCTTATGTTCATTCCCTAGTGGTTTGCTACTCTGAATCTGGACTAGATGAGCCTTTTCTCTTAAGCAGTATGGCGATTATTCCGTATTAAAAACATGTATTGACTAGACATTATTGTTACAAAACTGCCATAATCCATAAGGGCTATTTAAACAGTTGTAATGTTCAAAATCCAGTGAAATAATAACTTTGTGTGTTTTACATTTGTTTGTCATGAATTAAGTTTCTGCAAAATTGTGGTATTTAGAGTGGACAGGTTAGAGCTTACTAATTACCTAGATATGTACATATAAGCAATATATGTGCCAGCTCAAATCACTAATAAATCCATCAGCTTTGAGGGGTTTCCTGTTCATTTCTACTGAACTGTTAGTGTATGTGACAAGCCATGGTTCTGTCAGAACGAATTATCCCCCTTGAAAAGCTGGCAGCACAGGGAAGTGGCAACTTAATGGAAGCTAAAGCACTCTAATGGCAGTGCCTGTTGAAAGCCAGGGAATGTCATCCACAGCATTTGCCCTGGCTCTTGAAAACGTCGTTTTGCATTTCTGGTTGCATGCAAGACACTAGAGCTTTACTGAAGTCACATTCACAGGTATTATTAAATGAAATACAATTCAGTAAAACACTTGTTTGTTGACAGACTTCATTCCACTGAGGTCAGCTCATCTAATGGTGTGATCATATTGCATGTGCTCCAAAGTGCTGCAGTACTACTCATTTTAAGGTTCTTAATTTTAGCTGTCACATAAACCCATTTCAAAAACATAAAATGAATAGAAATGTAAATGTTTTATCCTACTGTTCACATGAGAGCATAAATATTTTTATTTAGACATGAATAGAGTTTTTAATCAAATGGGTGAAAACATAATACAGTTTATTTAAGTATACTTGTGAATAATATATTGATTATTTTATTAGTACGATGAATTAAAACTTGTATTGAGCCAATGGATAAAATTATCATACCAAGATTATTTTCTGTTGTTTTAATCTATTTTTAGGTTACACTGGTGTATGCTAACATATTTATTTATAAGTAAATAAAAAGCCAATCATCTGCATACATTCATTTGTGAACTATTATAAACACACAGTGAATACTTTTAAAGATACTGATTTTAATAACATTTTGATTTTTTGTATATTAAACCATTCATATTTCATTCAGATTTTTGCCTTCTTACAAGGGTTATGTGCAAATAACTGTCTTGTTCCTGGTTTTCTTGGTGTGTTGTTGCCTTTTGGGGAAAATCAGAATTCTAAGTGATGGCTTTCAGTAGAATAATATTTTTTAATCTTTTAATAAAAAGCATATATGTTTTTATGGGTTGTAATTAGCAAGGTAGATTTTTTTAAAAGAAAGTGATGACTGTTGATGTTATTACTAAGAGTTAGTAAACTTAACCAGTACTGTATCATCTATCCATGTTCATAGAAAGAGAACAGGAGAGAGCAGACCAAAGAGGACTTCAGAATTAAAAATGAGAAAGCCAAACTGGTTTAAATTAAAAACAAATAAAAAACTTGAAACCAAACCAATAACCTGTATAGTTCTTTTCATGATGATTTGCTTAACAGCTGGGACTTTCACATTCTTTAGCATGTTGTCCTGGGTTCAGCAGTAGCAGTCATTTTTTCTCCTTCTTGGTAGCTGGTGCAGTGCTGTGGTTTTGACTTTCAGCCTGAGAACAGTCCTGGTAACACTGATGTTTTTAGTTGCTGCTCAGTAATGTTTACTCTGACCAAGGACTTTCTGAGCCTTATGCTCTGCCACGGAGGAGGAGAAGCCAGAAAGAAGCAGAGACAGGACACCTGACCCAAACTGACCAAAGAGGTGTTCCATACCACAGCACGTCATGCCCACTATATAA
>WYDI02010724.1:0-14582 GCA_009867235.2 Psittacus erithacus | reverse complement strand
TTTGTGTTATACCTTAGTTACTGGACTGTTCTTATCTCAACCCGTGGGAGTTACATTCTTTCCATTCTCCTCCCCATTCCTCTGGGAGCAGGGCGGGAGGAAGGGGGAGAGTGAGATAGCGGCTGTGTGGTTCCAAGTTACTGGCTAGGCTTAAACCACAACACGTGTAACGATTATTTTTGTGAAGAAAAGGTTAATGACAGAAACAGACCCTTATTTCTTTAATGTTGTTCTTAACACCAATCTATTTCATTTCCTCCTTTCCTTCTTTCAGCCCTCTTAGGAGACAAACACTGGCTTCATGAAGCTCTACATTCCATATTGAACAATAGGGTATCTGGGTTTGCTGCACACTTTTAACTACTTAATGATATCAATGCAGTACAAATGAAGTTCTAAAACTTTTTATTTATGTAGCTTAAATATTGTTTCTGAAGTATACCTTCAGCAGCTCTGTGGGTACAGAAAACAGCTGAGTTACTATCCTTTCATTTCTAAATGCCAGAATCCAACCAGATAAAGGCATTTGTTGTAGCTTTAGTGTGGATGATTAACTTGTTTGCTTGTATAGTAAGTTTATGCTTCACAACGCAATTGAGGGTATGCACTGAAGAGTCCAGTGCTAGAATCTGGGGTTCTGAAGCAGGGAAGAATAAGTAGGTATTGTCATGTGGTATTTTGCATCTTGGTTCATACAGAAGCATTTACAAATGGTGACATTTAGAGAACAGGTGTGCTTGATTCACAGTTGTCAGTGGGATTGTAGGATGCATTGATACAATTAACCAAGTCTAAAGGCAAGGAGACAAATGTGGCATTGAAAGAATTTCAGAATTGGAAAAGGTCAATAGAGCAAGAAGAGAAAGCGATAGCAGAACATAAATAAAAAAAAAAAAGGGGAGATTTTAGAAGTTATCATATAGATAGATACTGAGAATGGAAACCAAGAAAGACAGATGTCTCATAAGGTGCCACAAGTAGATCCTGCTGTCACAAAATGCCTTGAACTGCCCCAAGTGCCTGTAAAACAAACTTCATGCCTTAGAGATGTTGTAATTGTCTTTAAAAGGCTACATAGTTAAAACATTCCTCCTTTTAATAGAAGAACTACTGTCTTTTTGAGTGGTGACATACCCTATCTGCTTTGCCTCCTCTAAATTAATGCTTCATCTCAGATGAATAAACAATTTTTTAAATTATTTTTATAGTCTTCCTGCTGTTCTTTTTATCTTGAGTACTCATCCAAAACTTCTCAAGGTGCTGCATTTTTCTTTCATTAGGAGATAAATTTTAAATAGAGACATTTGCTTCTTTGACTCTCTCCTGTTTCTTAACAAAAAAGGTACAAAGTCATATTTTGATGAAAAATTATTTTTGGTAATGGCAACTGCCTGTGTTTGGATGCAGGCCATGCTTACTTTTGGTCTATTTCCATTAAGGAGTTTTGGCATTTGTGAGGATTTTTTTCAATGTGAAGCTATGCCTTATAGTCACTATCGACCAGATAGTTGATAATAACTGATATTAACATACTTTTGCTATAAAATAGTTTTCAAAATGGCCCATTCTCACATATTCTTATGGAGTAAGTCCCACTAAGTATACTTCAAGCAGAGAAGCTGCACTCCTCTGTATATTCAGTGACTGTGTTTTTTATATCATATAATAAATTACTTCTCAGTTTCTTAACAGAAATGTTCTCTATTAGAAATTGTTTTCTTAACCCACAGAATCACTGAGAGCTCAATAGTCTTTGCTTCATGGTAATTGGAATTTTCAAGCCTGTTGTACTTTGTAGTGCAGCTCTGTCACCAGTTCATCCATATTTAATATTAAATGGTGACCACAGGATCTGCATAGTGCACAACTTTTGACAGTTCTGCATTTTTTGCTTTCAGCCATTAAGGAACATTTTCAAGGTTGATTGTGCAAAGCTAAAAATACTTGGGGGGGGAACAATAAACCTTTTACACTGTCATTAAAGAAATTATTTGATTTAACTAAAAAATTAACAACTTTAACAGGACAGCCTTACATTGCCAGCTCTTCCAGTGGTGGTGTGTCATCGCTATCCCAACTGCATCTGTTCCCACAAATCACAATGGAAGGAAGTTACTTTTGTATTTCAGCTATAAGAGTGCACTAGTGGCCTTTTATCTCATCTGGCATGCTGTCTTCTTAGGAGAAAGCAAGATATTTGAAGAGAGACTTGTCTATTTTTAACATGCTGTTTTATGCAGAACCTGATTGTCATGCATCATGCCCCAAAACTGAGCTGACAGCTGAGAAGGAAAATATTATGAGCTCTACTGGCATTTGCAGTGAGTTCATAGCACTTCTACTGATGGCAGGTTACTTTACGTAAGAAAAAGTTGGTCTAATAAAATAGTACTATCTAGTTTTATTACACACTGGGTTGTTTTTGTTTGGTGTTTTGTTTTTTTTTTCACAAAGTGTTGGAGACTGGAGTCGTTTCATAACAGAGGAGATGTTTTGACAGCTTCTTTCAATTTGAAATTATCGGCTCCTCAATATTGAGTGGGATGTCATCATCATTAATAAATTATTGAGCACAACGTTTTCTTCAGGTAAGAATTTAATCTTGCAGTATGAGGAACATCTCCCATCTTACACTCAGTGCACCTAGCTCCAGAGGTTCAAAAACTGTGTTTTGCTACTTCCTGTTCTGCAGTTGCTTGAAATACTGTTTCTTGTCCTTTTAAGTACTTCTTTTGACTGAATTAGTGGTATTAGAGAAAATACAGTCAGACTATTTCTTTTCCCCTAAATTTAACCAGAGACTTAACTGTGGATTTACAAACATATATGTACAAACATATTTCTTTGTGTATGTGTATACATTTTTTTTTTCCTTTTTAAGCTAATGGACAATTCACTGTATTGATGAGCTTTTTTTTTTTTGTCAGCTGAAAATTTTTGCATTTTAATGATATTTTATTTAAATTTATTTTAACTGACTAAAGACAGCAAACAACAATCCTCACTATTTCCTTTTACAGAAATCCACTAATTGATATAAGGGGGGGGTTCATACATACATATGTCTATGTATAGATAGACACATAAATGCAAGTTACTTTCCATGTCCAAATAAATTTTTAATTTGACATGCTTTTTAATTGACACAATTTATATTCTGTGAAATTGTACCAAGTTCACATGCACACAGAAATGGGAATACTTGTCTACATGCTGTGATTCAGTTGATAATTTGGATTTTTCTGTTCAGACTTTCCCTTTCCCTATATGTTGTCCTACCTTTAAGAAGGTTGCTTTCAATTTATGCAGTACAAATACGAGCCTTGTGCATGAAGTATATTTGGCAAATATAGAAGAGTCATTTTGGTTTGTTTTTTTTTAATTGGGGAAAAGCATATAGTATCATACATGTTTACTAAGCTGTAAGAAAAATCTGGACTCCGGAGAGGTATCAAATATTGTTGGAACTGGGACAGAAGTGAAATGCGCAGAATAATTATTTAGTTCATCTCTGGGCTAATTTTTAGGTGTTGTGAAGGAAAAAAGCAAGTGGAAATACAGTTTCAGTCAGAGGTAAATGTAAAGGAGTCCTGGTAAATCAAAATTACTCTACACTGTAACTAATGTGCTTTTCTGTCTTTGCCTTGTCCTCCATCCTGTCCCAGCTGCCCCCGTTTTTGTTTGCCTTGCTAATAACCTTTTCACACCTTCTTCACCTGTTTTAATGTTGTTAGTCCAAGGTACCCAAATGTAGTTTAGCATGGATAAATACCAGGCATAATTGTTGAAGGTGGAAAAGTCTGATAGAAGTTTACAGTGTTGAACTGCTTCTTTTCTCTGAAATTCTGAAAGGCAGATAAAACATCAGAATTTTTTTGTGAGGCTTGTATAGGATCTGTATGACTTGCTGTAACAATTGCAAAGGTGATGTAATATCAACCCAACTTGCAGGCATAATCAGGAGACTGTTTGGACAGGAACCTGCCAGTGTCAATAATATGCCTCATTCTGTTTACATGAAACAAATTTGGAATTTACACAGAAAACTAATGGAGTCTCAGGTGTCTTGCAGATTTCCTTGACTTTATGCATAATTAATGTAACCAACTGAGTGAATGAGCACTTTTCTGTAGGAGTCAATAGGTATGTATGTTTGGAAAATTAATGAACTGTTAAGATTAATTGCAGGGCTACCCACCTGAATATCCTGTTGAGAGACTCAAAAGGAAATGCCAAACCTTTTCTATCCAAAGGATTTCTTTATTAGAAGCTGTTCTTAATCTAGATAACATGAGATATCAGATTGGACTGAAGATAATGCTTTATCGTGACTATACTAGTCTTGACGATTGAAATCTATTAATTACTGGAAGGGAACAAATCATGTGAATGTTGATCTTAATCTCATCAGCTGGCTTGTTAATATTCTGCATAATGACGTCCAATTCCAATTATAATTAGAAAAATGCATTTTCTAAAATACACAGTGATTGGCTAAGCAGAAAGATTTAAATGAAATTTTTGTGTGAACTACTCTTTGGAAACAAAAAAAAGAAATAACAAAACGAAAAAAATCTCTCAGATGGGAACATGATGCAGTTAAGGACTTCTGATTTTGCTTTGCATTTTCCCATTCATCTTAGAGATCATATACCTTTTGAGTCTAAATTTTTGTTTTAGCAAAGTGCTGTTTATTAGCATTTTGCTAATATTTTACAATTGATTTCCTGAAGGGAAGAAATATCATCATATGTGGTGGTTTGTTTTTTTCTGGCTAAGTTTTAGGAACATTTTGATTCTGTTGGCTAATTCTGTCTGCAGATCTCTGTTGTTTTGACTGCCACTAATGTAACATCTGTCAATATTGATCTAAAATGTGAAGCCAGTCTTATGAATAGTACATAGGAGCAAAGAAGTGAGAGAAGGAAAATGCTGAGTACTCAAAGGAGAGAACTTGCCAGCATGTACTGTGTTCAAGTTCAGAAAGAGGTTTTTTCTTCATCGCTTTAGCATGAAATCAATGGGGAATCCATAATTTTTAGATGTGTCTGAGACTGCACAGCAAATGGTCACCAATAAGATTCTCAGCTGTCACACAATCTGGCATAACTCTTTTCTGCTCCATGGCTTCCAGTTGCATTCAGCCCATTGCTGATGCGGTGCCCCTTTTTGGTTCCTTTCCCATCTGTTTTAGTAATTACTATCATAGAAACTATGTTTTTGTGAGATAAGCCCATTTGAGTTACTTTTTGTGATGTGTTAAAGCAGTTTATTTACTTATTACTTCAAAATAGAAACGTTCCATCAACATTTTCTGCAGTATATAGAGAAGGATAGGATGATTTTTTTTGAAAACAAGACATGGGATAAAACCGAAATGTTTGCTTTTTGTCATTGCATTGGTACGTTCAGATTTTTGGTGCTTGTTTTTAAGCTCACAAAAGAAAACAGTGTCCTTGAATAAAGTATCTATGTATCAATAAGCTTTGGCAGACATAATTTTTTAAGTGTAATATATGCAAAGAGGTGGCTTGCCCTATCCGAATTATCCATTAGCACAACAGGACTATCCTAAATTACAACATTACATGTGTCAGCTAAAGTACAAAGATTTTAGGGGGATAAAGAACAATTTTCTTCTTAGAGAAAGTGAATAGAATCAAAAGTGAGTTAAAAGAAATGTGGCATCTGGGATCAGATAATCCTATTGTCAACTTAACCCATTAACAAACCCAGAGGCAATGGCAGAGAAGCCAACATAAATGTCAGTTGAGTGTGCCAAAGAGCCAGATGCCATCACTGGAAAATAACTTCCACAGACTGGCATCTGCGCCTTCTGCCTGTCATCCATCAAGGGAGAAAACCTAGGCAAGCGTGATTATTTTGGGGTGTCTGTAGAGCGTATTTCCCTCTCTTCTCTTTACCTTTCTTCACAGCAGCAGTGAAGTTCAGTAGCAGTGAAGCACAGTAGCAGTTCTTGGCTAACTTGCATCAGGCATACTAGTAGCAAGTCCAGAAAAGGAGACACGGGTATTTCTGTGTATATATATGTATGCATAAAAATGTGTATGTTTTGGCATTTGGGCAGGAAGAAATAGAAAAATAGAGGGACTAGGAAGGAGGCAGAAGGGTACGAAGCAAAGTAAAACCAGAGCAGCATACAACAGGATTATGAAAATAAATGTTTACCTTTCATACTTGTTACGGTGTTTGTTTATATTAGTGTTTTTCAATAGTGAAACTTTGGAAATTTCTCTGTCTTTTCCTAAATCTCTTCTCTGTAAACTAAACGAATTCTTAATGTGTTCTCTTTAAATGGCATTCCTCATAGCAGGTTCAAACATGAAATATTCATCAAATTTATTTTTTTGTTGTAAACTAAATTATTTTATGTAATTACTCATCTTATTCTATAATACCTGGATAGTATATCTATATATGCATCCAAATCTTGTTTCATTGCTGCTTTTTAAATTGTAGGAGTAATTTCTGTCCACATTATCACTAGTCAGACTTTTCTTAGTAGGCCTAACCAGTTTAAACTATTAGAAAAAGTGCCTGTAATAATTTGAGTGGCCTCCAGTGGTGGTGGGGCCTGGAAGCTGTATAGTGGAACTAGTAGCTGGTGGTCTGTCATGATGAGCTTGTACCTAGCTGCATGTGTTTAAAAGGTGTATTATAGTATTCAGATGGCTCCATGTGTATGGATTGGCAGGGGGAATAAATAAACACTGTGACTTTGGGAAATTTCACCTCTTCTGTTTACAAGTCTGTATATTCTGTGGAAACATCTGTATGTTCTGTGGAAACATTTGTGGGAAACAGATCTTGTGAACATTCAAAATCCTTTTTTTAAAAAGTGAAAGTACAACAGTAGTAAATATGAAAGAAAAGTGCTAATTAATTCAGGGAAAACCCTTTATTGATCATAAAGAGAGAGAATTTCAGCTGAACTGTAGACCTAAAATACTAGTTTCCAAAAGCTTGAAAAAGCTCACAGAAGAATGTTTTTATGATTCAGCTGTCAAACATGGTTACAAAGACTGAATTTTAGGCAGACCTAAAGGGTTTTGATGAACACTTGTTATATATGCTACCCCCTTGACAGAGCAAACCTTCGTTTTTGTATGATAGTGCTGGATTCTGAAATGAAACACAGTAGGTAGGAGGAAGTTGAAAGGACTTCAGAAGCTACCATCTGTCTTGGAACTAAAGGATTTTTTCCCCACTTTCTAAGTTTCAGTGTTCTATGTTTTTCATAAGTTCAGTACGTACTAAAGCTGTTAAAAAGATACCAGTGTCTTAGCATGAGGAATTACAAATAAGAGTAAAGTTGTGGTTGGAGTTGCTCGGGACAACATGAGGATTGTTGCTTTCTCAGTTCTTATTTAAATGCTTCAAGTCCATTCTTTTTTTTAGATTCAGTTATCATTCCTGAGGAGGGGAACTACCAAGATGTGATCATCATCTAATTTACATTTTAGCAGCAGTGCAGATTTAACATTTTTAACAAATTATAAAGTTTCTGACAGGATAATAGAATTGGCACTATGAAATTTTAGGTTCTATCATAAGAGATCCATATGCATAGATCTTTATAGTTCTTTCAGAGTTAAATCTTCGGATGCCGTATCCTAGAATAAAGTCTTTATCATTTGGATTTGAAATTCGAAGTGTGTCATCACTGAAATATTTTAGCTTGCAAATATTGTGTTTCAGTTTATTCTTTCTTTTTTCATTGCTTGTTCTTCTCCTTATTATAGATGGTATAAATGTTAATTCACTTCACCTTTTTACACTTCAATGTTTTGCAGACTTTACTACCAAAACCTTCCCACATAAACTCAATACAGTTTTTTCCTTTTAATTATCCTTGATGTTTTAATATATATTTTAATTAAGTTAAAATAGCATACACAGGTGCAGGTTCTGACTGTCAGGTGGAGAAGCCGTAACTGAATTTTTAAATATTTAAAAGCAGTATACCACAAAGGCCTGAATCATTTCATATGTGTTTAGTAATTTAAAAATGGTAAGCGGCAGGTTACTCCAGCACTCTGTAAAAGATTCAGAGTTATAGTATTATGGAATTACAGGATGGCAGATGTTGGAAAGGACTTCTGGAGAGTCCTGAATTCACATCCTTTGCCAAAAGGGATCAGCGTGTTGGGTAGAAGATACATAGGCACCAGGTTCTGGGTATCTCCAAAAACAAACATTCCACAACCTGTGTGGATGCACTATTCCAATGTTTCATAGATCCTTCTCCTGTAAAAAGAGTTTTGTTACCTTTAAATGGGATGTCCTGATTGTCAGTCTGTGCCCATAACTACTTCTGATTTGTCTGGATGGCACTGAGATGTTTCTGGCTCCAGGTTCTTTACTCTCTCCCATCAAGCTTTTATGCACATTCGTAAGATCCCCCTAAGCCTTCCCTTTTTGCAGCTGAATAGTCTCAGTTGAACATCAGATGTTCCATTCCTTTAATCATCTTTCTGGCTCTTTGCTGGACTTGCTCCAGCATGTCCATGTCTCTTTCTTTCATACTGGGCAGCACAGAATTGGAGACAGCACTCCAGGTGTGGCCTCTCCAATGCTGAGTTAAAGAGGAAGGATAGCTTCCCTAGTAATCTGCTCACTATGACCCTCGTAACAGGATGCTCCAGACATAGTTTGCTGCAAGGGGACCTTGCTGGCTTGTGTTCAGTTCCTGGTCTTCCATGTCTTTTTCTATAAAGCTGCTTTCCAAGCAGTTGTTTCCCAGCCTGTGCTTGTACATGGCACTGTTCATCCACAGATGCAGGTCTTGGCATTACTCAGTGAACTGTTTTCATCATATTCATTACCAGACTTCATTACTTTGCCTGCATTTTTAGTAGTAGTAGTTTTTGTATTGTTCTGAGTAATGGATAAAGTCTGATTTTCAGGTTTTAATTCTTTCAGCCCCCCTGCTCTGTATTCTCTGAGTGACAAATCTTCCCAGTAGTTTGCTGTTCACTGAACAAATCATTCAAATGTCTTATTAATGTTTCATTAAAACCTTTTGTTTATGCTACATTACAAAAATGTCTTGAATTTTGAATTATCATAGGCATTGGCATTTTATGATCTTCATGCTGAACTCCACCTGTGTTGTTTAAATGTTTTTCTTTCCTTTTGCTTTTAGTATCTCTCTTATCTGAGAGATTTAATCTCCTAAGTTTTTTTGGGTTTTGAGGTGTTTTTTTTTTATTAGTGGCTGTTTGAAAATCAACACATAACTCATATATGGCTCAATTGTTTTCACTGACATAGTCACAGTTACTGCTATTAGAGGTGAACTTTTAGAAAATTATTGAGAACTCAATGCCTTGAATTCTAGTGACAGTCTGTTCCCTTACTATTCTTTGAAAACCCCAATACAAAAACTTTAGGTGGTTAAATTTTAATTGTCCCTGTTAATGAGTTGGAGGAAGGATAAACCAAGCAGGAGCAAAGCTTCTGAGTCATGAAAAAAGTTTAAAAGTACTTTAAACTAGGGAAAATGTTAGTGATCTTTTTTGGGATTTTGCAGTGTTCTATTTCTGTGGCTGTAGGTTGGAAACAGATTGGATGTCAGACTGATTGTCAGCATTTGTGTTAGTGGTTTTACATGTGGGTGGTTTCTCAAGTAAAGAATTTTGCATTTATTGTAAAAGCTAGTAAGGTAACTTTTCTATAGCTAGCTAGGAATTAGAATACATAAGATATAATTAATGTATAACAAGAATTTGGAAACCATCTCTTTCAAAGAAAAGGAACTACTATGAAACTAGTAACAGTTGAGCCGACAAACTGCAAATACAATGTTTGGTGTGCATTGAAAGGATTTGACATTATAAGTTTTAAGTAGCTTCAGACTTTCTCTTTTCTTTCTGTTGCTTCTATCACAAAAAAGACTAATTTTTTTGTGCTTAAATAAACATTTCCTGAGTTAATATCTGTGCATTTTTACACCTATATCTATAGCAGTGTAGTATTTTAGTTCATTTTATACCGTATCTTACTGATCTGCCCTGTCATCACACTTTGGAATATTACTCAAAAATCTGAGTTCTGGCTCACTAGAATATGTTAAGCACATTATTTACAATGTGATAAAACATAGAATTGAAATGGCCCTTTTATGTTAGACAGTTAAGATCTCTGAGCAGTTCTGTAAATTCTGGTACCAGGAAAACAGTCCAGTGTTTCCAGTATTATAACCTCTGTGGTACAGATTCCTTGGGGTGCATTATTCCTTCCAGCCTTACTGCCTCATTCGTCATCTGAAACCTCTTTCCCACAAGCAGAACAAAAACTTGTTAAATACCTAGCCATCATATAAAGTCATACTAAGAGATGCGTGACAAGTACCAGCCACCACCATTCCCCTCTGCATTAGTGCCAGAAACTCTTTTGATACCACACAGTAGAAGGAATGAATAACAAGTGTTCTGTCTTAACAATATAGAATTATTCTGATTCATTCTGTGTGTTGAATCTCTCCTGTTACTTGGTTATGTAAATCATACTGCACAATTTACATTTGTTTACCTACAAATACACTTTTAAACCAGTGCAGCTAGATGTTTATTTGGTTACAGATTTTTTGTTTGTTTTGTTTAATCTATTTAAGTTCGAGAAGAAAATCAAATCATAGTTAAGTATGTAGGTTTATACTACATATTAACACGTGTGGCTTGGTTTGTTAAATTGGTACACAGATCAGCATGATAGGAGGAAGACATGAGGTGGAGCTGCTTATTCTGTGACATCTTGAATGCTTGGTATGCCTAGCTGCTCCAGAGCAAAGTAAGAAAGGTTACTATGAGAAAGATTTGAGGGCTATACTGAGAATAGTTGCCAGAATGAAAGATCAAAAATTAGGGAGAAGTGGAAAATTTCAAGTAGTATAAAAATGTTTGTGGTTTGGTAGATGCAGTAATGTTTAACAGCAGCATTTTATGCTCAATGCTGAGGAAAAAAAAAATACTAAAAAACCCAGAAAGATAGGCAGTGTCCTGATTAAGGCAAGAGATAAGCACAGTGTAGCCTGCATTTTAACTGGTCAAAGAACAAATTTTGGTAATGATGAAAAAATATCCTTTTTTTTAATTATTTTTTTTATTTTTGAGACCACTTAGAGTAGTATAATTTATACAGTTTGGAAAACAAGGAAATACATTGTTTATTTGTATGGTGAAAGTATATATGTATGTATTTATATGTATTATAAAGGAAGAGTGCTGAGAAAATCTTTTGAAAAACAGTATATGTCTTACCACATGAAATAACTTCCTTTTTACTACTTGCTGTTCTATAGCTCATTGTGTTCTAGAGCATGGCTAATTCAGATAAGCATTAAAGTTGTGTGGATATTTTTGTCTAACTAGTATGAAACCAAGCTTTTCTACTGTTCTGTTTGGGTCTTGTTTTTGTTGATGATCCTGTAAGTAAAAGTTCTCTCAGGTATATCCAGTTCTGCACGAATTCAGATTGGTCATCAGTTAATATATATAATGAAACAAATCTACCACACAGTATAAAGCTAGAACAACAAAAACAGTTGAATTTGAGAGAAATATAGAGACAGGGGAAAATATGAACTAATAAATCCCGCATTTAAACATCTAAATACTTCATTTTGCTTGTGTAAAGCTTTTGTTCTGCCATGAAATACCTAAAATGTATAGCATTTTGTATGTCTAGAATATAAATAATCTGATGACAGCATCACTCTAAAATTCATGTGTTTTTAAAATTATTTAGTGTTCTCCTGTAGTTCTCAATTTTATCCAGATGCCTTATTCAGTCACACCAAAAGCACATTGCCAAACGTTTTATTTATCATTGTATAAGGCTTAATTCACTTGCAAGTTATAATAGCACTATTTTCAGTTGAGCTGCATTTCACACCTGTGAAAGCGTAACTTGCTTCACACAGACAAGCTGCTGTTTAGTTTTTAGAGATTTGGCAGGGTTTTGTTTTGTCTTTTCTAACCTCTTATGTATTAATATCAAATCATCAAACCAAACCTCAGTTCATGTAACTTGCTGCTGTACTGTTTAACTGAATGTCATTTCATACCCTTTGCAAGATTTTTTGAAGATTCTAACACTTCCCAATAAGAATCTGTTACTGGAAGATGGCCATTCGGAATTTCATGTGCAAAATCAACTCACATTTTGAGCACTGACATGTTATTTAGCTTGAATCTTTTATTACTTTTTTTATTTCAGTATCTTTTCATGTCAGGAAAAAAAATTGCTGTAGCATGTTATGAAATACTGTGCCACACGCACATAAAATATATTATAGCTGGCATATTTGTAATTTAGTTGTAAGTATGAAGTTCCTACTAGGAATCTATATATCACATTAGCAAAACAGTATCCATACTGTACTATATTATTTTGGCAACATGATAGCTAGATTTGAAATGAAATCCAAAGGTCATAGTTGGCACCATATTGAAAATTACTTGATCACATTTTCCTTCCTGACACTGAACTCATCTCTTTCTAGTCCTAACTGCATTGCAGCAGGTGTGGAAACCCTCTAAAATGTTTGCATGATTTAATTTTTTAAACCTACAGGGAATAAACTATTTTTCAGACTGCATAGCACCTTTTTGTGTTGGTGGTACTAAAATATTCAAGCATTTGATTATTTCAGATGAGCAAATTCATTGTCTGAAATATAACTGTAATTTTTATTCTTCAGAGTGTATCTCACAATTATTGAAATTAGCAAATTTACAGTAACAACGGATAAAGACAACAATAAATTACAACGGTCATCCCCCACAAAAGGCAGTATTCCCTGCACAGCAAACTTGTGTTTGTAAACTTACTTCCACTAAGTTACATAACCATGTTCTATTTAACAACAAAGGAACATAAAAATTATGTGTAGGGTTCAGGACTGTTGAGCACTTGAGGCTTTGGTGTGCTGAATAAGAGAAATTCTTAAATTTAAACAGAACTGCCGGTTTTCTCCAAGATTCTGAAGGAAGAATTTCTCTACTGTGAGGGTGGTGAGGCACTGGCACAGATTGCCCAAAGAAGTAAATGCTCCATCCTTGGCAGTGTTCAAGCCAGGCTGGACAGAGCCTTGGGCAACATGTCCAGTGTGAGGTGTCCCTGCGCATGGTAGGGGAGTTGGAACTCGATGATCTTAAGGTCCTTTCTAACCCAAACCATTGATGATTCTGTGTCTTGCTACCCATATTTTTAATATCTAGTATTAAGTTTGATTGATAATTTCATGAGCCCTTCATTGGTAATTTGAGGAATATTTAGAAGATTCTGAGTTACAGAATTTTATTCATTAAATCAAATATTTAAAATTCAATCTAGTAAAATGCACTGTCTCCTGAGTTGTGAGAGATTAAGTGTTAGTGCATTTATTTTTATTTTCTAGTTTTTAATTTTTATGAATGTGATATATTTATAATAGAACACATTTATTAGGATACTCTAATTATATACATACTAGAAATAAAATGTATTATGTCATCCTTCATGACAACGTCTTGTTAGGTTTTGCCTAATTTAAGCTTTCATTTAGAGAAATAACTTTCTGTTTGGTACTGTTGTTCCCCTCCTCCTCTATAGGCTCCCTAGTTGTTTTCTCCATTTGAAATGGATCTGAACTTCTGCTGAATTTCAGATCCATTGACAAGCCATCCTTCTGTATGAGACATCCTTCTGTTATGCCTTAGAGAGATAGGGAAGCACTAAGCTGGGACTGTCACTCCCCTTTTGTAATTACTACCGGTCCAGGCTAACCCTTGATATGTGGAACAGATTTTAGAAGTTGAACATTTCAGGAGAGCAGATATGTAAGAAGTGAAAGAAAGCCACTCTACACTTCCAGCCAACAGAGGATCATAATTTGAAGTTTCCTTACAGTCATTGCTAGCAGACTAAGAAAACAGAAGTGAATCACAAAGTATATTGACAATGCTGCAGGATGTTTATGTAATTAATAATAGTATCTGTATGTGTGCATCTCCCAGGATTATTTTTTTTATAAATATATGAAATTATACTGTTTATAGATGTTTATATATGTGTAAAGTCAAAAGTGACCTGGAATTTGATGGATTTCTAAATACTGTTAAGAGTGCCAGGGCTGCGTAACTTCTGGGAATAGTAATGCAGAGAAAAATTACTTCAGATCACCTTTTCATTCAGTGTCATGTTTTAGAAATCACTAAGAGTCTTTTCTTTTTTGCTGATATGCAATGAGGGGATGCATCATGCTTTCCCACTCTATCTGTCATGGTGCCAAATGTGCATTGGAAAAAAAAATACTAAAGAGATTAATGAGATTTAAAAGAAATTTAAAAAGAAAAAAAGTTTACCAATGACACGAAGCTGTGTGGTTCGGTTGATATGCTGGAGGGAAGGAATGCCATCCAGAGGAACCTTGACACGCTTGTGAGGTGAGCTGATGCCAACCTTTTGAAGTTTAACTATGATGAGTGCAAGGTCATACAGCTGGGTCAGAGCAATCCCAGGCACAGCTACAGGTTGGGCAGAGAAGAGATTCAGAGCAGCCCTGCAGAGAAGGACTT
>WYDI02010723.1:0-24236 GCA_009867235.2 Psittacus erithacus | reverse complement strand
TAAGGTTGGCATCAGCCCACCTCACAAGCGTGTCAAGGTCCCTCTGGATGGCATTCCTTCCCTCCAGCGTATCAGCCAAATCACACAGCTTGGTGTCATCAGCAAAGTTGCTGTGGGCGCACTCAATCCCACTGTCCATGTCACTGCAAAGATGTTGAACTTCTCTTAATATGTCAGTGAGATAGTCATATACTGTATTGTGAATAGGTGTTAACATTGCAAGCATAATAGAATGCTAACATGTCAAGTTTATTCTGTGTATTTTCCACTACATAAACAACTTGGTGCTGTAGTAACGTAAAACAGCCAAGATAACATGAGGAATTGAAGGTATAAATGAAGCTGTAATTGTTCTTTTGGAAAAAAAAAAATTAAAATCCATTTAGAGCACTTCTTCCTAGTCCATCCTAGTTTCTGGCTTTGCAACAAGCAGCTATCAATGTTTTTATTTTTCTTAAAGTATAAATGGTAGAAGCAAACTTACCTGCTTAACTCACTCTCTAGAGATTTTGAATGTTCCTAGCCTGATGAATGGCCCACTTAATTAGTACATGTGTATATATATGCATGTGTTTGTCTCTTGTGTTCAACATGGAACAAAGAATTTCTGTGAAAGAATCTCTTGTGCTATGTTTCCTCTCTTAGAAGAGGCAGTATATTGAAATAATTCAGTGCATCAGCAAGGGGTAACTGCAGTTCAGTTACTGACAGGTTAATTTCAGTTTAGTAATGAAACTGTAAGGAAAATAACCATCTTTGGGAAGTTTTTAAGTTGAGCTGACTGGAATATTCTAAAGAAGGTGGACAATTTTTTGTGTGGAAGAATGAAAAAAAAAATGTTAAAAGTTTCCTAATAAAGTTCAAAGTAGCACTCTTACAAAAAAAGGAATACCTTTTGATGATTGAAAGTAGATTATTTTTGAATGTGACCTTATTATTTCATATATATGCAAGTCTACACTGTTGCATTGTGATACTGCATCTGAAGTTGAAAGCTCAAAAATCAAACTGCTCCAAAAATAACATCTATGGACAATTTTTAGAGACTTTTTTCAAGGCTATGTCCCTGGTCAATTTCATTGTACACTGTAATGAAGCACTTGCTAATAAGTTTTAACATGAAATCAGTGAAGTGTGTGTTTGTGTGGTTGGAAATCGCTTTTGCATCTGAACTAAGGTAGGAGAGGAGAAAGGAAAAAGGAAGAATTGGGTTGTTGTAAACAGAATGGTTAGTGATGAAGGCAGGCCTGTGAGGTAGTTATGAGGTAAAATAGGATAATGCCTCAGATTGTAATCTGGCAAGAGCTATGCGCATCTAGCAAAGCAGGTGAGTTCCTTGCTGAGTTCTTCCAGCAAGAAGACTTAATTTCCAAAGGAAAGACTCCGAAGCTCGGTAGAGGACCTTTTTATCCATCTATGAGTTAGTGGTTTCGTAGAGGTCAGTCTTCATGATTTAGAGAAGGAACTTAAAATTTCACTATGTTTGCAGTTTTTGTTACAGGAGTGAGAACTCATTGTCTTCATGAAACTGAATTTGGCCAAGATGTAAGCCTCTGGGGAGCGCTCTTGTTTATGTAATCAGCAGAAACTTCACTGGTTTTAATATCCCAAATACTTAAAAGATTCCTGTTTCAGTCAGCTGACCAGACCTCTTCACAGAACTAGTTTGCAGTGGTTTTATGTGACATTAAAGCTGCTAAAATGGATTTTCACTACAAAGACACACCTAATTCATACTGAATTTGAGTTGGAAAAGGAAACTAGACTAGGAGAACAGAAAATAGGGACTATTTGCTTTCTATATTAGCTATTAGTGGACTTATATATACACACACATATAAATATATAAAGAGTGTGAATGTGTGCATATATGTGCGCCTGTATATAGGCAGGTGTTTGCATACATATGTGTAAGTGTACATAATAGAAGTACATACTGACAACGTTGTGGTACCAGAATGCTATGCAGTTCTGAAGGTATGTGGTAACATACCTTTATTTATTTTGCACTGTTTCACTTCTAAGACGTTCTGTATTGTCATTTGCAATGATTAAAAAGGGAGTCTTATTTTAAAACAGGTGAAATGGAAACTAAACCAAAACAACAATTTTGATTTTTTGCCTTCTGATACTTCAGCTGAAATATGATTGTATTTTAAAGGTGCTGCATGCAATCTCGAGGTTTGATAATGCATTCATAAAATTAGAGAATCTCACTGAACTGGATGAACATGTACAATTGTATTTCTTGTAATAAAACATGGGAGTTGACAACAGTAACTCAAGATCACCAAGAAATATCATATTCCAAGTTACCCTGAACAAAGCCTTACAAGTCTTAATATTGAAAGAAATACAGAAAATGATTCATATACAGTGTGTGGGAAGGAGCAGATATTACAAGTGTGTGAAATTTGAACACACAAGAAAGTAACCATAAATCTCTGCTGACTTTAATCCCTTGACAGAAATAACGTCTCTGTTCTCTCAGTTTTCTAATTCCTCTGAGTGGAAACAAACTCAGACGATGCAACTTTAAAAACATGGAAGATTTATATAAATTAATGTAGCCATTATTTAAGAAATAATGTGCTTGGTCAACAAGAAAATAGGGGTTTTATTACAGTTTGCTACATTGTAGTTGTGGGTGAGCAATGCCAGCTTTCTTTAACTTCTTGATTGTTTCTTGTTGTTGTTTATACTTGGTGTATTTAAAAAACGTACATGCAACAATCAAATGAAGTTACCAGTATATTGTATTTTAAATTATGTTTTTTTTTTTTTTTTTTCAACAGAAGGAAGGAGAAAAAAATCACAAAGTTCGATTAGCAGTTGGAAATGGAGTAAGAAATGATGTATGGAGGAATTTTTTAAACAGGTTTGGTTCTGTTAAGATCTGTGAGTTTTATGGTGCTACTGAAGGAAACATTTGTTTCATGAATCACACAGGAAAAATTGGATCTGTTGGACGCACCAATTTCTTTTATAAGGTGACTATTGATTTACATTTTACTCTGATAAAGGTAAAATATTTCTCAGTTTGAGCACAGGACTTGGTCTGTGCAACCAAACGGAGTTGCAGTAATAAGTCCAAAGTAAATTTTCTGACTTAATTACCCTCTGTAAAATCTTGGCTGACAATGTACTGTAGACAGTATTTAGCACCCAACCCAGTTACACTTTCAGCAGTAACGCTTAGTTTTTTTCTTAAGGTTCAAGAGGCAAAAAAGCCTCGCCTCTTCTGACTAATTTTAGTAGGTTCCAAGTATCATTTCAAATCTCTATATTAAAGGATAAAGGAGGAAGGTGGATTTGTTTTAATACGTTAGAACTCATTAGCTGTGAAATAAACATATAAGTGTCTCTCCTGAGTTAGTGTTCTACAGATTATATTTAGAGTAGTTTTCAAAAAGTGTATTCATTGTGAGTATTACTATGTAAGTATTTGGCATGGGAATTAATAGCAATTAAAATAACATACAGACAGACACAACTTTAAGAAATATTTTATATGCAAGTGAAGTTAAACATAAGCAACTCAAACAACATCTAGTCTATATCATTATTCAGAAATTTTAAAGATAACGTAATACAAATATCATCATTGTTGAATAATTGTGGAAGACAATACTTGCCAAGGATATTAGTTTAAATATCTAACCTTATTTATCTGCTAAATCTACTATATTTATTTGGTTTGTTCTAGGTTATTAAAACTAGAAAAACCACAGATTTCTTTCACTAATTCAATAGCTTCTCGTACGTTTTTCATCAGCTTTGACAATGGGAGTTACATGTCTTGGGGACAAAGAATACGTAGTCTTTATGTCATATACAGTGGCTTTTCCTTCATCCTTCTGAGTAAATGAAGAACTTATTTGAGCTTGAAATTCATAGACAGATTTTTCTCTTTGGGTGCTATTAATACCATCTCCTAAATGGTTTAAGAATTCACCAAATAACATGTATCCCAAGCCTTCGATAATGATATGCAAGATTTAGAAAGATTTTCTAGCAAAGAGACTCAATATTCAACATTATGTTGTTATTTACACCAATTTTTACTTGTGTTGAAATAAACAGGACTAAGTGCATTGCCTAGAATTTGGAAATCAAATGATATATATATATACCTATCTATACTGAGAGACCTATCTACATATACAAATCCTGCTGGCTTAAGTGGCATCTGTGCTCCTGAGAACTGATAGTAAAACGTCCTGACAAAAGTTTTTTTCAAAGGCTGGTGTAAAAATACTCAGAAGTATCTTCCTATGACATGCAAATAGTTTTCTAGGTAGCACATGTTCCAGGGCCCACAACTTCAGTTAAGCATCGTCGCATTACAATGAATACAGACTGCTTTGCAACTCAGGGCTGGAGGAATTCTTCACTTCTGGGACAGGAAGCTAGACTGGAGGGGGGAACTTGGAAACACTCAGGAAAACACCAAAAAAGCTAGTGTACTTTTTAGAAACTGTTGAGAGCTCAGGAATTTAAGCAGAATGACTCTGCTTATTCTGTGGTATACATGACTTACGCTCTGTAGTATGCATGGTGGACATCAAGTGCTGATGTCTAGAAGGGTAGAGATCCACTGCAGAAAATGAGGAATCTGAAGTTTACATAGTATTAGATGAATCAGAAACCTTAGAACTGATGTTGATTTTTGTTTCAGACTTTAATAAACCACATGCTTTAATTATTTTAAAACTACTTTTTTTTTTTTTAATTAAATCTCATCAAATGTTACCTTTGTTCCAAACCTGAATAAAATTGTTTTCAATATTTCAGAACTTTTGATTGAGTTATGACGTAATTCGTTAACATTTTGGAAATGCCATGTAAAGGTTATAGCAGATAAATGGTTAGACTTCAAATTACCTATTTATTGATTTAAGTATCTCTATTTTTCATCAAGTAGTGTTGAGGTTTTGCATGTATTAATAGGGGCACTTCATATGTCAGTAGCATATGCTGTTTGTGTTTCCAAAAGGAAGGGCATCTTTTTGTACATGGAACATGTTACTTTTTCCTCTTTAATGATGGGGCTTATGATTTGAGTCAGTCACTGCAGATTAGGAGAAAAAATAGCTCATACAAACTGCAGTTAAAAAATAAATGTAGTTGTAACTGAATACTTGATCTCACTAGACATCTTTTCTGTATTTTCTGTACTATTCCAAATTAGAACTGTTGTACTCTATGGAAACATTATTATAGTCTGCTAAGATAATTATGGGTCATCCTCTTGTTTACTCAGTGTGAATATGGAAAAGCCATAATGTGGAAAGAACTAGAAAAAGTCATTCATTGCATTTGGCTTCGCTTAAAATCAGTTTTATTATGCCTTTTTCTACATTCTCGTTTCCCTAGAGATAAATCCACAGTAAGACTTTGGTGATTTCCATAGTTTCTCTTATAAGGAGAGTGCCCAAAGCAAGTTATTTGTGAGCGGGTTCAGTGTTTAGCTACTTCCATTCTCCAAAGGACCTGAGTTGAGTTGGATCCCAACCTTTCCCCCAGGGTATATACATTTGGCATTGTATGACTGTAGAGTTTGAGAAAAGAATGAAGGTTGTCATGGAAAACCAGATTCAATGCAGAGACAAACTACTTTGCCTTGATTACATGAACATAGTATGTTTAGCCAGGTCAGTGGGTGGATGTATTATGTGGAAATACAACTGCCCCAAATCTCTTCTAAATCAAGTAAGTTTCAGAGACTACTCCAAAGCTCCATCATTACTTTTTTGTAAGTTATGTCTTTTGATCCAGATCAGTCATACTGGTGTGACATACATGGCCTCTCTCTCTGAAAGAATTTGTGTCAGTGGAAGGACATGGCATATTAATAGTATTACAATAGTTACATGTCTCAAATTAACAGTTCTGCAATTTGTTAACTATTTGAGCTTTCTCTGTCACCGGTGCAGTTCCTGTGCATGGCAGTTCCTTCAGTCTGCTCTGTGTTATGCTTAAGTTTGGGGACCTTTTATATGTGTTTTTGATTACTCCACAGTCTGCGAGTACTGTGACAAAAACTGTATTTCAATGACATGGGTAAGTTCGGTTTTGCTTATTACAGGTATTTGTTGTGGGTTATTTAAAATACATTTTAAAGGTTGAAGGTTATTAATGCATTGTCAAGTGTAGTTACTCTGTTTGTTTTACTTCAATCTGAATGGCATCTGCTGTACTTCTAGTAATATGTAAAGGAGAGCAGCTTTATTTCTAATTTGCTGAATCATAAATTATCTGAAATTGGAAAGCGAGACTGTCTCCTGCTGGAAAGCAGAGAACAGGAGAGGCAAGGCCCAGCCATGCAATTTCTGCGTTTTTTGGTTTGTGGTTTTGTTTTTTTTGTTGTTGTTGTTGTTGCTTCTTCGAATAAATGCTCCAACAACTTCTGAAACATTATTCTCTTAATACATGGGATAATGTGAGGATGCCATTAGACGTATTGTTTATGTTAGGGAGATATATTCTCTATGTTAAGGATTTACCTAACTCCTATTTCTTAAACCGGGAATAGAGAGAGAATTGGGAAAGAGGAGAAGAGGCCTCTGTGTCCATATATGTGATACAGTGAAGGAGAAGGAAGTAACTTACTCTCTTGCTGTTGGCATAATTGCACCGTTGAAATGAAGTAAATGCAGTATAAAACCCCATATATACCTTTACAGAGAGTATAATAGGAATAATAGTAGGTAGGTTTAAAGTATAGTATTTATGGCAGGGTAAAAAGAAAAATACGAAGGCATTTCTGCTCTATGTGATGCCAATGACAGTTCCTAAAGGTGGAATGCAGCCAAAAGTTACAGCTTTAAATGGCAAATTAAGCTCTTAGAATGAGCAAAGTAACTTTTCTGTCAGTAACTGCCAAGAGTCGGGGACAAATACTTGTGATAAATATTAAAGTTCTACAGAGCACATTTACTTTCATAAACTGGAAGACGCAAGGTAATAGGAAGAAACAGATGAATGTTATACAGTTGCCAGACATCCAAGAAGCCACTGTGTGTGAGATGTTAACTCAAAGGACTGCTCTTGTTTGCACTTGTTTATTTTTACACTATACTCTTCGTGTAAGTGGCATTGGTTCATGTGTTTGAAAGCATCACTGTGGTGTATGAATAAATCCTTGAATAAGGATGTTCATACAGGGTCAATGAATGGAAAAGTAAAAGCCCCTGGATAGCTTTTTAGCTGGCTTTACATAGAAAATAGTGCATAGATTAACATAGTAATATATTACTATATTTACATCTGGTATACATATGTATATAGTAAATGATTAATTTTGTTAAAATTTTATTATAAGACATACATTATGTGTATTTATACAAATGTGATATGGGAAAAAATCTGTAAGGCTCTCAGTCATGTCTATCAAATATATATATAAATCTCTTTCTTAGCCTGAAATAAATTCTGAGTGATGGCAGAGAACATGCAATGGGAGAGTGGGACTAGTAAGATACAGTGAAGCTTGTAAGAAGGGCTAAAAATAACCCGTGGCAAGTACACCTGAAAAAACAACATGTAAAAAAAAATATTCCAATCTTTATTTATAAATGTATTTTTTCATTATTTTAAGTACAAGTATTCCAACTATTACAAGAGTCTAAATCTCTCTTACTCATAACTGTATGGATCAAAACCAGCTTTGAGCTGAGAAATGTTTAAATCTTAAATCATAAATTATTTCAACATATATAATATTTTGTCTTTTAAACAGCAATGCAGAATTAGCATTACACACTTTTTTCATATAGTCATAGAATTTGAGTGGCATAAGAGATACTTTTTGGTTTAAAAGTAAACTAAGTTAGGTTTAAGAAACTGGAAAACTGAATTCACAGGAAAAACGTTGGAATGTCTTAATCCAAGCAATGGAAACTCTTTAAGTTCATTGGCCAAGGAAAATGAGTGTTGCTTCTGCTCTTTTGACTGGTTTCGAACTAAAATAATCTAAGATACTTCAACTGTATTCTAGAATATTTTATTATAGTATGTGATGGTTCAGTTAGTATCAAGCATGACTTTTAAAAATTTTTTTTTTGTTTTGTTTACTTTGGCAAACAAAACAACTGTACAGAGGACCTATATATCTATTCTTTAAAGCATAAGAATGTATTACAAGTATATTTTAAAAGCTTTTGTAAAATATGATTAAACTATGCTCCAGAATTATTTTTTTCCTTACATTTCACTTTTTTAAGATGCTTAGAATTGTTACAGGTAATGCTTTGTTTTGGAAACAGATGTTCTCCTACAGAATTCAACAGTATTTGTCTCTAAAATGATTAAATGCAAAACAATAGCTTGTGATCTTTGTCCTCTGATGAAGGGTCTGTAAGCATTCACTTGTAAGTGGAAACTTTAGGAATTTCAGAGTTATTTTCAAAACAATATTTAATCTCAAATATTTCCAATCAATTAAAAAAAAAAAAAAAAGGCGTATAGGGGTGGGGTGCTGTTGCTACATAACATCCAGGTAGCACAGTAATCGACAATAATGTTGCAAGTTAGTTCATTTGAAGTTTCAGCTACATAAATGATGCCTTTTGTTTGACACATTTACATGGCTTTAGGGAATAAAATTTGGATTAAAATGATGAATGATGAGTGAAGTACTCTGTGACACATTTCAACAGCTCAGACCCTCTTTTCCAAAAATTTGAAATAATGAGATAACCAAATGTAGGCCTGTATCCAGACTAAATGCTTTGCTCTGAAGCTTTCATTTTCTAATATTTAATATGGAAAGAAAGCTGTTTCCACAAAGACAGCTGTTCGCATATTGTATATTGGAATAGTTTCATTATGCATGTCTAATACAATATGTGGGGTTTTCTCTTTTTAGTTATGTATTTGCATGAGTATAATTTTAAAAAGCTAACTGGAATAGGCATAGTTAATATGCTAAAGTTGCAGGCACTAAACAACATCTGCAGCAACATAAATAACAAAAGGCTCAGCAATTCAATTTTTAGATTATTTCAGATACTAAATTAAAGTTTATGAGTATTTATAACAGCATACTGCATCATACAGACTGAGATGTTGACAAGGTACACCTATTGAGATCTGAAGAAATGATCAGATAAAAATGGAACTGAACAGGGCACACTTTTGTTCTAATCAAACAAAAATATCAGAATAATACAGCATTTCATTCTAATTACTTACATTATTCATTCCATTTGGTCTGTCACATGAAACTTATTACAGTAGTAAATACCAGTGTAAAAAAAAAAAAAAAGTGAAAAAGAGCAGCAAGTAAATGTAGACAGCCAAAAGAAAAAAACTCTTAAGAAAAAATTACTTGTGTTTATTCTGAATAGCTCCCATTTTGTTCATCAAGAATAATACTATTGTTTTCTAATTGTGTTGAGCATTTCGGCTCTCAAATTCTTGACTTTGGTAAATGCCATAGTATTAGGGAAAAAAACCCACAAAAATTTACCTTGTTCAAGAAGTGTCAAATTCTTGGATCATTAATTGATTTTGCATGCTATGACCATGTTCCTTTGGTCAAGTATTAAGAATATCTTTTTGTTTCAGACTTAGGGTAGATGGAAGACACATTGAAAAGACTCGGTCAAATAAGTTTGTCCATATGAAGCTGATATTGTGTGCTTGATGTTTGATTCAAGTTACTATTTATTCAGACTTCCTTGAAACAAAATTATGTGATATAGCTTCAGCAACATTTCAAACTATAATAGAATAATTAAGCAACTCTTCATCCAAATTAGCTGCAGAAAAGCAAAGGGGTTTATGTTTTAGCATCCTACCCTTCATTGACTTTCATATTACTATCCTTAAATTATATTGCATTTCTTTATTGTAAGGACTGCAGGTGCATATTTATGTTTTTAAAAACAGGATTTCTCCAGGAGAAGATAATTGTACGCCCTTGGTTTGACTAGTCGTTAAATAGATTGCTGATACACTTCTTTCTGAAAAGGGAAATCAGAATCCCAAGCTGGGCAAACTGAAACCTTTAGGTGGTAATTGCAAACACAGTGGTCCATGTAGAATCAGGCATATGATACCTGTCAGTGTCTTTCAAAGGTCTTATTTGGATTTATATCACAGTAGAAAAATGAAGTGAAATAAGATTCAGACCCTCTATGTTGGAGAAAAACAGTATTGCAATTTCTAGTGTTGATAAGAGTATCTTTCCCTCTCCGTCAGCTTACTCAGAGCCACATTCTTGCTGATCTGCATACAAGAAGAAGGTTAGTTGTAAAACATGACCAGGGAGTCAGTTAGATCAGCAGTGCCAGGACTCAAGTGTTCACAACAATATTTCAGAAAAATGCAGAACTAGCCCCAGTGGAACTGTGGAACATGCACAGCTACATGACCGTGTCAAATAGCATGGGAATATATATACTTTTGTTGATGCTTGTGATAAGACTTCCCACCATACACCAGCCTGAGAAAGCTTGAGGGAAGAACTGGGACAAGGTAAGCAAGAGTAAAGCCCAGCAGTAAGAATATTTCCCTTTGTAAAGACATTTAAGTCTTTACTTTGCCAGTTGTTTTATGTGCCAGTAGACCCCAAGAATACTTTTCATATCAGGTAACACCATTAAGTTAAATTCTAGGTATGCTTCTATTATCCTGATTTGTGTACACTTTTCTACAGATAGGTGGATCCCATAAATTACTCTTAAAAAAATTAACAAAATTACAGTTCTATGTCTTCATCAAAGTTACATTATAAAAGTCTTTGATGTTGCTTACCTCCGGGAGATGATGTAAGTTTACGTACAGAGTGTTTTCAGTTTTAAATGAAACTACATTCTATGTTTAGATGAGCAAGACTGGGGTAAAAGTTTCCTTGCTTATACCTGCTACCACCAGATGTCACTGTGTAGATGAATAGCTGTTGACCCTTTTTTTCCCTTTTTTAGCTCTTCTTCCCATTTGATTTAATCAAGTATGATTTCCAAAAAGATGAACCAATCAGAAATAAGCACGGTTGGTGTGAAAAAGTTAAGAAAGGTAAGTATGTATTTTAATAGGATATAACAGCCTTTGATTGAAATACAAGTACTTCAGATAATTTTTTTTAAGGAACTCTGTTATTGTGTTATGGTCCTCTGCCAACATCAACTATTGCTCTTTGCTCTGACAAAAGCAATGTGATTTTGATCTACGATAGAACACTATTAAACATTCGAGTGCTGACACCAGAGGAATTTAGGAGATCCTGGAATATATTAACAGAAGAGCAACCCTCCAAAGTGATGATGTGGTATTATTTCTGAAAATGTAGATAATGACATCTCTCATTTTTAAAGGAAGTTAACATAGTGAGATGTTTGCTTCAGAGTTCTGTGAGAAAGACTGGTCAATTAAATCAAATGTTTTTTGGTGAGAAATTAAGTGTTCCTAACTAAGCAAGTTGATTAAGCTTATATTTGTTTAGGGTTTTTTAAGAGTTGTTTTTTTTTTTTTTTTTGCTTGATTATAGCCTGCTGTCAAAAATACCTATCAAACATCTGGTATCTCTTGATTACAGTGATTTTCAAAGTGTTTATCAGATACTGAAGCATCTCTGTTGTGCTGTGGGAAAGTAGCTGTAATTAATGCCTGGAAGCTGAAGCAAGAAAAACTCATACTAAAGGTCAGGCAGACAGCTTTAATAGGGAGATGAAGCGTATTTTTTCAAAAGAGTTAAGAAATTCTCTAATAGGCCTTAATCAAAGATGGACACTTTCAGGAAAATATGGTCACCAAAACATGAATTTTTATACAAAATTATCTGTAGAGATGGCAAACTAGCCTGTGAGGGGAGCACATTCTCTAATTTGACAGCTGGTCTAATTTTTTTCCAATTATACCAGTCAGCACCAATGCCCTTTATCTTCAGAGCATCATGACTGCAGTGACACTACCAGTGAGCTATATGCTTTCATCTTAAACACTACCAATTTATGGGAAAAAGGCACATATTTTTTAATGAGGAAGCAGTCTTAAAGTAAAAATTCTGCATACCTATAGATCCTTTTTTATTTTTATATGTTTTCATATTTGCAATTCTTGTTTCTGATACAAAGTAACATAAGTCTTGAACTTCATTGTTCAGAATGTGCTTCCAAAAAGGTATGAAGTTTGTGCTATTCCACTTTCAGCAAACTAATACCCAGATACTCTACATGCATAACAGGATAATCCTAGCCCCATCTCTCCCTATTTTTGAGAAAAAAAATTAAGACTGTTCTAATTTACTCTGAGAAGAAAGCAATGAGGCTGTATCACATCAATGAAAAGTTTTAAGGCTTGTTCTCAGAACTTCAGAAAGGAGACTACACAGGGATTTAACGCCTGGGTTGAATACCTCTTTTTTGTTAACACTGTTTTTTCAGTAGGATGAAGTTGACACTCAGCACTCTAAATTCAGCAAGGTGTGGGGAGTGGAACGTAATATTAATACAAAGGGTGCACTTTGAGAGGTTAGTAACCCTACTAGTGAATTTATAATTGATAGATGACATTTCTGGGAGAACAATGATGA
This sequence comes from Psittacus erithacus, assembly GCA_009867235.2. Lineage (NCBI taxonomy): Eukaryota > Metazoa > Chordata > Aves > Psittaciformes > Psittacidae > Psittacus > Psittacus erithacus. The sequence continues at coordinate 11,698 of WYDI02010723.1, read as the reverse complement.
GTCATCAGGAAGAAATATAAAAGACTAGGAATCTGAGTAGACAATATGGCACTGTGTCGTATGGTCACTTTGCATGTAGAAGTGACCATAGGAACTGTAAAGCCGTAGAAACAGTTTGCTATTATTTTTGGGTCTTATCTACAGAACCCTGCTGTACTTGGTTCTTGGTCTTGTAAAACCATGAGTACCAAATTAATATTAATGTAAAGTACCGGAAATGTGCAATGATATCCCAGGTTTACATTCTTTCAACTTCTCTGTATAGGTGAGGCCGGTCTTCTCATTTCCAAAGTCAGTGCGAAGAACCCCTTCTTTGGTTATGCTGGCAATAAGAGACACACAGAAAAGAAATTACTCTGTGAGGTGTTTAAGAAGGGAGATCTTTATTTTAATACTGGAGATCTAATGGTTCAAGATCATGAGAATTTTCTTTATTTTTGGGACAGAATTGGAGATACCTTCAGGTATAATCATTGTTTCTTTTCACATTTCTTCATTAAAAAAAAAATGGACATGCAGAATAATACTGTTCTATTTGTTTTCAGCCTGAAGTGTTCAGTTTATTACTACTGTGATATAGTTTGCAATGATCTCATAGTGGATATTAGGGCTTAATTTTTAAAAAAGTGTTCCCGTAGAGCTGGATAGCTCATTTCCAGAATGTTTTGTAGGAATTAACTCTTTAAACAGTCTTTCCAATCAGCATAGTAAAAAGTGATGGTTTTGCTGCAGGCAAGGAAGTTGGATACTGAAGTGGAAAAAATTATCAAATACTGAAGACTGGTCACATTTTGCATGTTTAGATACACATCAAAATTTTGAAAACCATTATATCAGATTATGATCAGCTTTCATTGTGCTTTATAGTAATAGCTAATATCCAGTACGATTTGAATTGCAAGTCTTCTAGTGATTGGATCAGCATACCAGTGTGATAAGTGGGAACAAATTGGAGGTGTTGTTAGTCTGAAAAGAATGGAGTTCCTACTAAAGGTAATGTTTTTTTTCAAGAAGAGATGTCCATATGTTTTCATGGGGCTAAATTATTTTCTGTGTTTTAGATGGAAAGGGGAGAATGTTGCAACTACAGAAGTTTCCGATGTCATTGTAATGTTGGACTTCATACAAGAAGCAAATGTGTATGGTGTATCTGTGCCAGGTAAAAACTTTAGCTGTATGTTTTAATTCCCCTGTGTTACTTGTTAGAAACGCAGCGCTGCACCAGCCACTAAGAAGGAGAAAAAATGACTGCTACTGCTGAACCCATGACACTTGTTAACCCTCATAACTCTTTTATTTCATGTTTTAAACTTAACAAAAATGTACACAGAGATACTGAAAATACCACCAGATTGTGAATGAGCCAATGAATCATGCATTTTTATGTGCATGCAGTAATGTGTATTCTTTGAAAGTAACCTTACATGAATATGAGAAGACATGGAGATGTGGTGCCTGGAGACATGGTTTAGGGGTGAACTTGCCAGTGCTGAGTTAATGGTTGGACTCGATGATCTTAAAGGTCTTTCCAGCCCAAAAGATTCTATAGTTACATACAGTAAATTAAAGTTTAAAGATTTATTAAATTCACAACCATGGAAAATCCACACATCCATGTGTCAAAATAAAATGTCAACAAGGTAAGAGTTGTAGGCAAAGTAACTCTAGGGGAACGTGTATGATGACATTCTTCTGTATTATTTTACCTTCTACTTATCCTCCTAAAACATCTGTAAACAGATATATTACAAAGCCAAGGACAAGGTCAAAAAGAAAATGAATCAAAATAAGGTTAATCTTCATGACAGCATCTGAGCTTGATTCCCATTCATGCTAAATATTTTCTTAAAATGTGCATTATATCTGTCTAGGTTAAAGATAAGTTTCTTTACAGGATTCTCTATAGTGCTGTGCTTTACATGAGTAGCTAAACCAGTGTTGATAACTTACCAATGCTTGGCTATCACTAAAAAAACTTGCACAGTATCAAGGCTTTCTCCCTGCAGCGAGTATGCTGGGACGGGCAAGAAATCAGAGGCAGATGTAGGCAGGACATTGGGCCCAAAATAACCAAGGGGATATTCCATATCAGATGATGCCATGCTCAGTTGTAAAAGCCTGGGGAAAGGAAGAGGATAAGATGTTTGTTTCTGCATGACAATGCAAAATAACTAAGGAAGTCCTGGTTTTGCTTTGCTTCTGCACATTACTCTTGCTTTCCCTGTTAAACTGCCACTATCTTGATACATGAGCCTTATTTTCCTTCTGTTCTCTTGCCATTCCATGAGAGAGGGGAGTGAGTGAGAAGCTGGCTGGATGTAGGCTGAACCCACCACAAAATGATGTGGGTTTAAAGTGTGAAAAAGGTGCCACTTCTAATTTAAAGCCACACAATAAGAAAGATCATAATAAAGAAGACTGATTGAAAATCACATGCTAAAATATGAGATCTTCTCATTTCCTGTACAAGTGTTACCTGCAGATTCCTACCCAGCTAACGTGACTGTCTTGATATGCAGTTAAGCACACACAAATCAAGTTCCTTACAGACTTTGTAGCATGAGCAAAAAAATAAATAAATAAAAAACCCAAAAAAACCTCCAAACCTATATATACAGAAAAGAGACAAAAGATAACATTGGCAGAATGTCTTCATCATTATTACTAGCTGATGGTTAAAGTGTGCAGTTATTTTTGATTGCTGAAGTTCATTGCTTTTATGTTTCTCTGATTTTGATCTTTCCCATAGATTCACAGTGCTCTCTCTTTCCACATAAATGAATAAGAATTTGTAATCTCTCTCTGTGTTAGAGACATTCAGACCCACAGTTTTGAGAGAAGATAAGGGCAAGAGAGAAAGGCTAAAACTGAAGAGAAGCCATAATTATCTGATACAGTGTTGTGGTTTAAGCCCAGCCTGTAACTCAGAACCACGCAGCTGCTTGCTCAGTCCCCCTGCCCTTTCTTCCTTCCCCTGCTTTCAGAGGGATGGGGAGAAGAATCAAAAGAACATAACTCCCATGGGCTGAGATAAGAACAGTCCAGTAACTGAGATATAACACAAACCACTGCTGCTACCACCAATAATAATAATGATAAGGGAAATAACAAGGGAAGAGAATACAACTGCTCACCACCCGCCAACCAATACCCAGCCCAAGCCCCAAGCAGTGATCTAACCCTTCCAGGTAACTGCCCTCAGTTTATATAGTGGGCAAGACGTGCTGTGGTATGGAATACCCCTTTGGTTAGTTTGGGTCAGGTGTCCTGTCTCTGCTTCCTCCCAGCTTCCCCTCCTCCCTGGCAGTGCATCAGACTCAGAAAGTCCTTGGTCGGAGTAAACATTACTGAACAGCAACTAAAAACATCGTTGTTATCAGCGCTGTTCCCAGGCTGAAAGTCAAAAACACAGCACTGCCCCATCTACTAAGAAGGATAAAAATGACTGCTACTGCTGAACCCAGGATATCCAGGAAAGAGACTCAGCCCTCTTGTTTCTGAGAGAAGAATGGTGTTGATGTTTTCCACCTTTATTGAGCATGGGACTCCTAACTCATTTACAGCATTATTGTTTAATCAGTCACTTGAGTGATCTCCAAATATATGTAATACCATATAATATATTAATAAAATCTTCTAGCTGTACTAAGCACAGAAGATGATATATGACTGTCATTTTATTGATGCATTACAATTCTTTTTTGTAAGGTTCATCACCAAAATGTCAACTTCATCCATGTTTTAAAATTCTTATCTCACTTTTTCCTCCCAGATCATGAAGGAAAAGCAGGAATGGCCTCTCTTATTCTAAAGCAGAATACATGGTTGGATTTGGAGCAAATATATAAGCAAGTAGTGACCTATCTACCAAGTTATGCTTGTCCTCTTTTTTTGAGAGTTCAGGTAAGCTGCATTATTGCAGAGAACACATGAACTTCTACGTCATCTGAACAGAGATATCTAAGTTAATAACTGAAAGTGCTTGTGCATATATCACTTGATTAGTTTTAGATCTGGTCCTATTTGCTGTCTTCATTAATGGAGTCCTGGGAAAGGAATTACACAAAAAATCAATAAAATTCGCAGATTATGTTAAAATGGGAGGAATTGAGTACAAATGAGTAAAGACAGAGATCGTACAAAAGGATTTAGGGAGATTAGAAGCATGACCATGGAAAAACAAAGATACAGATTAGTAAACTGTGGACAGTTGCATCTGGAAAAAAATCTAAAATCCATTTTATTAACTGGAAAGAGAGAAGAGAGATGTAGAGGTAAAGCAAGAGATACTGATTGTGCACAATAAAATGACATTTCATTGACATTAGTGACACTAATGACAAAAGCTAAAGCATTTGAAAAGGTACTAGGTAAATTGAAAAGGTGAATTAAAAATGTACTTTGTTATTGTCAGCACCATAATCATCAGTCATGCATCTTCATTTCTGGTGTTATAAAAGCACAATGACAATGGCAAAAAGAAAAATGGTTTTGAGGATGCTTATGAAGTCTCCCAAGTCTGAAGAGGAAAAAAAAATAATCATTATTTGAAAGGAGAAATGATGGAAGTTGGATCAATGGGCCAATCAGAGGTTGACTAAAATGATGGTAGCTTAGTCCAGACTTATTGCTACACAGATGTACAAAAAAGTCTTTATGCTGGGCAAAAGGAATCTAACTCTTGGATGCAGCCTGGATATCAAGTATCTGGAACTTCTATTAAATTTAAATGCCTACATTACAGATGAATTGCTGTTGGTACTGCTGTCGTTAACCAAGAAATAAGGTAGTGATGGAGGCTCAAGGGAAAAAGATAAAAACCTATTGTTCTTGTCTGACATTTAATCATACTCTAGAAGTTGTCAGATCTTAGACGAACTAAAGCAGGTAGATGCAGTTGCTCTCAATTTCTAGTTTTCAGAGATTGTTTGCACATATATTTCAATATGTAAAAACAGAATAGAAAACTATGGAGAGAGGTCTGAAAGTGTGGCTGAGAAACGGTAGTGAAGGTAAAAGGTTCTCCCTAGAGATAACTCCCACTACTTTTTCCAAGGGACACAGTGACACTGAAAAGAAGCTTGAAACATTACAAGATGTATGGTAAAGACCTACCTGTATTGGGACCTGGCTGAGTACGGTTGATTACACGTGATTTTTTTAAACCCTTTATTTAAGGTGACAATAATTAGAGAGAATTTCCTGAGTTCCATCAGGAAGTTCTTAATAATGACAGTTTTTACTCTCAGATTCTTTACAGTGTATAGTTTTATAAGCACACGCAAATGAGGAAGCTAGATTGTCCTGCAGGCTGCAGCTATACCAGATGAGACACTGTGATGAGGTGCTGCACAGCAATGCAGAAAGCAAAGGGTTGTAACTTTTTTCCACCATGTCTTCAGGTTGGTCCGTAGCAGCACAGAAGTTCTAGTTTTCCAGGATAATGGAAAAGTAATAACAGTATTAACCTTACATCAAGAAAGATTTTCAAAAACAAATGTGAATGGGAGCAAAAAAAAATAAGTTCAGCCAAATAATAAATCTTTCTCTCTTCTATAGGATAAAATGGAAATGACTGGAACATTCAAACAACAAAAATTTCGACTGGTGGATGAAGGTTTTAATCCATCTTCAATTACTGATCCTCTTTACTTTTTAGATAATTCTAAAAAAGCATATGTCTTGTTAACCAAAGAAGCACATGAAATGATCTTATCTGGGAAAATTAAACTTTAACCTAATAATAGGCTATCAAGGGACAGTGTATATGAGCTACTGCGTGAGAAAACAGTAACATTAATTACCAATATTTATACATAGTTATCCAGAATAATATTTTATGTACTTGATGCTTACATTCAGATATGTTTTGTATCTTTCCTCTCTTCATCATTAATGATTATTAATCATTTTTTACCTATTGAGACCAATTTCTAATTACATGATCTGTAGAACATTACTGAAATCTGTTTTGTCTCAATCTTGGAACATAAATGCTGAGTCTGATGTTTTTTCGTAGTAAGAAATTAACATGAATGATATGTGGGATGAAACACAGTAAAAAAAAAAAATCAATATAAAAGTATTGGGACACAAGTTGTTTCAGGAGAGAAAATTTGCCGCTATTTTCATATATTTACGTTTATATTTACTTTTGAATATATGTTTTAAGAAATAAAGACTTGGCAGTGGTTGGATGAAAACACAACTTTTCCATAGATTTTTTTTCTGATAGAACATGAGATTAAAGACAGTCACACAGAATAAAGCCCTCAAACCCAAAACTAAGAGGTTTGTACTAACATCACTGCTGAGAGCTTTTTGTCATAAGCCATGCTCTTTCATTTGTTAAACTGGCTGTTTGGAGTGCCAAGTTCTGAAGACAGTGCAACTTCAGTTAAGTGCTTAGTGGAGGATCAACAATAACCAGAGAAAATGTGCGCACTTAATGGGGAAAATCACTTATATAGCATAAAAAGAATTATTACAGCACTTTATGTGTGTCATGCATATTGACTAATGAATAGCTTCCTTACCGTTTTTAATGACTGCCAGATATTATTATTTTATGAGTATAAAATATAGCAGAAATTTTAAAATTCTAAATCATATGTTCTAATACATTGCTTTCTAAAAATTTTAAAATAAAGTATAAAATTATTTAAACCAAATTCTTTACCGTCTCAGTTTGATTTAAGTCTGATTCAGTAAAGTCTATTAAGTCTATTTCGTTGCCTGTTCTGATACACTACTTGCGCAGTGTCCTCCTCTGGTGGATTGTGATACCAGCATTGACCAGCCAGAGGCAGTATCATGGAAAGGGTTACTTCAATAAGTCTCTCTTCTGTTTCAACTGTGGTGGGAAACCAGGCTCTCATAAAAAGTTGGAGGTACCATACTTAAAAAATTTACTATCTTTTCTTGTTTATTTCTACTTTGTTCATCTAACAAGACATCAGAACTTCTGTTAACTTTTGATTCTCTGATCATCACTTTCACTGATTTTCCCTAAAAACCCAAGCCAAGGATCTGGTAAAAAACACACAGAGATTCATAGCTTGTTTGCATCTCTGAATACCATATTCATTATTGGACTTCCAGTATAAATAAGCAAGTTTGCAATTTTGCAATTTACAAAGCAGCAAGACCAAGCTGTGCTTACACCAACATCATGCTTGGTGGTAGATGTTACTGTAATTGTTAAGTACATGATGGGGGAAGTAGAGGACTGCTGGGTATGGATGGAAGGGTTCACTATGGTCTAACACTTCCTGGGCTGTCCCGCTTTTTCTGTTTCCTTATGTAGTTCCCAAAATGGCTGTATATGACAGAAAGATAGGTGGAGGGTGCTGGTTGTTATTACTTATTCAGGCAGATGGAAGTACCATTGCTCTGTCTGCAAATAGTTGCACTTCCCTGCTCAAGAGCTACAAACTTAACAGTCAAGTATTCACCATAAAATTAATCCAAACTTTGCAAGTGATGTTATAATTTTGAGGAAAGGATTAGTTGTTGAAGTCAAAACTGGTTTATGACCATCTTACAATTAGCTTGTGCTGAATATACTTCAGCATCCCCCTTCTTTTATTAGAACATCAAATATTATGCTGTTTCTATGCCAAAGAATGCATTTTAAAAAATTAAAAAAGCGTACTCTGATATTTACAAACATGTTTAATCTTGTAACAATTAATTTTGCTTTAGAACATTTGATACTATTTATAACTAGTGAAAAGATTCTATCTCTTACATGGAACAGAAAAGAGGGAGGGGAAGCTGTGAAAAACAAGATGAGGAAACAAGTAAATACCTTTCCATGAAGCAGACTGTTTTTATGTACAGTGGTTATGGTGGAGAGAGCATTATGAAACTGCATGTATGCTAACTTGCATGCTCTGTCCATTACTAGGGCTGACAATTGATGTTTTTGAGTTCTGTGGTATATTTCAGCAGCAGCAGGACTCAGTTCTAACTTGATTGTCTTGAGCAGCCTACAGGTGTTGGTTTCCCAACTGTGACCACTAAAAATACAGAATTCCATCTACTCCCCTATATTCCTCAGTGTAACCAAGACAGCCTGGGAGATCTGCCTGTTTTGAAGGGCTGGTCAGTATCATGACCCATGCACTATCCCAAGAGATAGGATGTTTATGACCTCAAGAAAATAATAAAATCTACAGAACCATAGGCTCCATATTTCCGAAGGAGAAACTTGTATCATTTTCAATCCAGTAGTTTTCTTTCTTTTAGCCAGTAGATTATGTGCCAGCAGATGCATTGAAGCATGTTGCAGCAAAACATCACATTTCCCGTGGATGTGTAAATCATTGAACTGGCACTGAAGTTGCCCTGGTATTTGCCTGGGAAGTTTAATTTCACATAGTAGGTGTAAAGAAGCAGCTGAGGATGGCTGGGGTGTGAATGGAGAGCTTCACTTCTAACCTTACATTAAAAAAAAGAGATATTAAAATCAATAATTATTTTTTAGATTTAGTGTCTGTGTCTTTGAAATTTTCCTCTGCAAATGAAGATTGTCAATGATGAAAGAAATGTTTAGTTTTAGGAAATTAGATTGGAATTATCATTTAAGGAAGGTAAATTCCTGCAAGTGCAAACACATATCCACTCTCTTGTCCTAGTGGTACAGTTAACTGGCACAGTTAATACAGTTAGTCTGGATTAGCTTTCATAAATCTTCCTCGGAATCTCTAGGAAACAGTAAAAAGAAGTACAAGGTTCTCTAGGCAGATCATGTCCTGAATTGTGTCCTACTCACCCAAGTCAGGTAGACAAAGCTTTTCAAGAGATGAAGCATCTGAACTGTACCTCACACTCCCACCAACATTCCCATACCTGCACATGACACAGAAAATATCTTCTAATTTTTGTTTTGTTTGCATTTTTTAAATTAAAAAATACTGGTTGGCTATGGGAGGAAAGACAAAAAAGACACTCCACCTAAAAAAAATAAAATAAATAAATTGATTCATTTCCAGTGGCCTGGCCCCCACCCACAATGCAACCACCAATCTGATGTGCTTTCTCACAAATGACAGAAATTAGAAGACACACACAAGTATTTATGAAACTCATCCATTAAGTCAAAACTAATTTCAAGCAGAGAATGTCCTTCTGAATTTGCTATCTCAAAAAATGCTATTTGCAGTAAAATTAGATGCAAAGACTTATCAGACAGCCAAAGAAAGTTACACATAAATAATAGTAGTTTTAGGAATCAATTTAGCATGAAGTATATCATTAACAGTACTGTCAATAACTGACAGCATAGTCTGATAATTCATTTTTCCATAAGGGTAACAGAGGATCATTAGGTCTTCTATGTCCTGGTATTCAGGACATAATACCTTTACACATTATACCCTCAATTATACAAATAGATTACATGAGGTAGATAGCAATGCAAGTTTTAAATAAACTAGGTCATTGTAAGAGTAAGATGAAATCTCTGTATCACTAAGAAACCCACAAGTTCTCCACAGTCTGAGAGTCCTTTACCAAAATAGTCTTCATTCAGTTTCTCCAAAGACTGGATCAGACAAAGTTCAAATCAAACAGTCTAGAATTGCTTTTGCAATATAACAAAGCAGCCTTCATTGCCAGCCTGCAGCAGGAGATACACTGACCTATTTCCATCTGGAGCTGCTGCTGGCACTCTGAGTTTTATATGGTTTGCATAGTTCCTGTGATTAGAGTCCTGCATTAGAAGTGTGGAGTTTTGCATTATGTCAGCTGTACCATATATAGGAATAATTCTTACTTATAAAAGGACACTTAGACTGGCAAAACCCCACTTTTTGTTCCCTCCTTTTCTTCAAGTAACTCATATTGCTATGCTGACAAATCTAATAGTTCTTGCAAGCATGTACAAACTGTGGTACCAGTTTAGGGATGGCTAACTTTGGTAAGTTGTTTCGTGGTGGTTCTCAGTTTAGAACTTACTTAACTAAATGGCTCAATTCACTTAAAACCAAAACAAAACCAAACCAAAAAACTTTGTAACAAATTGAGTATTCAGTACTCAATTATTTGAAGCATATATTGCAATAAAGCAGTAAATGCCTTTGATGGGAGTTCTAACATGAAAAGAGTTCTGCTCATTCTGTGCAACCTGCTGAGTACAGATAAACACAGTTGTCAGTGTTTTACAGTGCTTACTGTATAGCAGGACATATCTTTGGTTTTAAAATCTCTCTGAAAAAGCAGATTTAATCCAAAAGAAAGACAACTTACTTTGGTACACAGTTCTTTGTCTGGTAAAAATCATTGTTCATTGTTTTTTGCCAAGTATTTGTGAATCTTTTTAAAGTGTATGTAGCCAAAATATAATCACTGGTTTCCAAATCAGACAAACTAATTTAATCTAGTTACATGGAATGTATTTTCAGTTGTCAAAATCTGACATCAACTCTATTTATGCTAGCAATAATTGTTCAGATGGTTATATACATGTGCAGATCTTTGCAGTCTTAAAAATGGAAATGTTCATGAGCATTAAGATATTTTCTGATAAAAGTTACTCAACCCGAACAAATTAAAATGTAAAGATTAAAAAGTGCCTGTTTGGGATGATGAGCAGCAGAGAAACTAACTGAAGACTATGACAGTAATGCTACCTAGAGTGTTACTTGTGATTCAATGAAAAAACAGGTTGTTGTGATTAGCACAATTTCCATTCAATTTTCTTTTGATTCTTCCTTTTTCATTCATTCTTTTCTCCTTGCTAATAACATAATGTACTTGCATTCCAATTTAAAAAAAAAAAAAAAAAAAGTAATAAGGTACAGAACATATCCTGAGCAGATGAAACACCCCTCCTTGGGAGCATGAGTGACCAGTAGTGTGGTGAAGAGAGTGGGCAAACAGGGCGCAGAGCAACAATTTGTGTGGCAGTTCATATGGGCAGAACCCAGTAGCCTTTCAAGCTTCAGAAGTGAGCTCAGCCAGTGGTCATCGAGACAGTACTCTAGGATGGCATCCTCTCGGCATAAAGCAAAAGAAACTGAGTCCTCTCTGATGGCCAGGAAGGACATGTTGACAAACTGAGGTCCCTCATAAACATGTAGCTGTCCTGGTGTCTGGCTGTAGTGAGTACAAGAGCCTGCTGGTGATACTAGATGGTGGCTGTGCAAGATGCCAGCAGAATGATGATCTGCTCTGCATGGTGGCAGAGCTATGGGAGGAGGTGGAAGGGCTAAGGAACATAAGGGAATCTGAGGAGGAGACTGACTGGTGACTTGCCTGGTTGATGAGTTAAAGGCTGTGGACATTGTCTATTTGAACTTCGGTAAAGCATTTGACACTCTCCCACAGCATTCCCCTAGAGAAACTGGCTGGCTGCTCATGGCCTGGATATGTGGATTCTTCACGGGGTGATTGGGCAGAGAAGAGATTCAGGGCAGCCCTGCGGAGAAGGTCTTGGGGGTGTTTGTTGATGAGAAAATGAACATGAGCTGGCCTCAGTGTGCACTCATAGCCCAGGAAGCCAATTGTATCCTGGGCTGCATCAAAAGGAGTGTGACCAGCAGGTCAAAGGAGGTGATCCTGCTCCTCTACTCTGCTCTTGTGAGACCTCACTTGGAGTACTGTGTGCAGTTCTGGTGTCCTGTTGTGGTTTAAGCTTAGTCGTAAATTAGACAAAGCATGTAGCCTGCTTGTTTTCCCCCCACAACCTGTCCTT
>WYDI02010721.1:0-10808 GCA_009867235.2 Psittacus erithacus | reverse complement strand
GTCCCTGCCCATGGCAGGGGGTTGGAACTGGATGATCTTAAGGTCCTTTCCAACCCTAACTATTCTATGATTCTATTGCTGTTATTCCCACAACATTTTAAGGTCCTTTCCAACTCGAGCTATTCCATGATTCTATGGACAGAGTCATGGGTCAACACTACTGTTGAAGGGACAACACTTAAAAATAGATACAAGTTTGAGATTGGGGTAAGGAAGCAAGGTATGGTGCTGCAAGTAAAGGAGTGAAGGGGGAAAGCAATGTAGAAACTGGTTTTCATGCACTGACTTAGTCTGGAAAACTAGTACAGGGACAAAAATGCTGGAGCGTCTGGGGCAGAAAAGTGTTTACCAGAATGGACTCATAGTAGCTGAACCTATCTGCTTTCAGCTATAACTGCTGTGACTCCATCAACAATTTGGCCTTGGTCCCTGTTGTTCCTGCCTTCTTGTGGCCATTCAATGGCAGTTGGGTTTAACTCTTTAATAATAAAAATTGAATCTATGAAACAAACTTAATGCATATAAAGTCTTGGCCTTTCAAGCCCACTAATATTTTAGAAGGAAATTAAAATGGAGATGCTGCTGCTTTGGCACTGACTGCCATCCCTTGGGCATCCATAGCAGAAAGGTGAACCCTTGTTGAGGCCCTGTCTTCTTAGGACAAATGTTCTTAGGAGTTTAAGATTAGCCTTTATTTACTGCAGACTGCTCAGACCTTATTGGGAGATGGCAAGAGATCAGATAAGAGGATCAGAATGGTCCCCTTATTTGTCTTCTTGTGTGAGTAGAGAGTAATTATGTTCTCCATAAGCTCCTCTTGGCTTTAGACTGGGTCTGAAAACAAGTAAGTGGCCAAAGCATCAAAGTTAATGATTTTACTAATGCATTAAAGAAATAAAGCTGCTCAGCATAGGGTCAAGTGAAGACAGTACTGTGTGTCCTGGTGGATGGGGAGGGTGGGAAGGTGGAGGTGATGCTCTGGCACGCACTTATCCGGGCAATGCCCAGCCGCAGTAATTGCTTCAGTATTTCTGAAAGGCACCAAAGTGTGTCTTGGACACGGCCTCATGTTCTCAACGCCTAATTAAGCACAAGGCCCACGGTTTGCAGAGGTGATCTATGGGTCTGTATGCATCGTACCATGTGTCCATTTTATTTTAACAAGTTTTAGTTCCATAAATTAAGTCACTCAAGTTTTATAGTTGTTTGGTGCAGCAGGAGTCTGTGGCGGGAGTCAGGGGGGTGGTTTTGGGTCTCACAAAGATTAATCTGCTCTTTTAAAGTGCTAATCCTTTCATCCAAGTTGGCGTGAGAATCTCAACCACCTTTCTATTACACCCCATTACCCACATACATAAATCTAGCCAGGAAAAATCGGCTTCCAGCAGCTAGAAGTGATTCATTTTTGATGCAAGCAGAGTCCATGCAGGTTTGACATGAGGTTTCAGCAAGGTAACGGGAATTAAAGGGCACATCTTAAGCTGATGAGACATTTGGATATCAGGATTCTTAATGTTACAGTGTAAATAATCTCTTACCACTCTGTTAAATGAGAGGCTTTCAGGGCATGCAGCTATTGTTAATGACTGCCTCCTAATCCTGACTTTCACTGTGTGCTAATTCAAGGTCTCCCAGTGCTTTTTGCACTACGCAACTATTTGCGAGTTAAGACTGGACAGGGGAAGGAATGATAGGCTGAAACGGGAAATGAGAGGCCAGTGAGTGTAATGAATCCTTGCTGCCAGTGCTCAGTGCTGCTTATTTATCCCACTTGAAGATAAAGCTGCTGCAAAGGAGGAGGAGGGAAGAAAAATCCTTTCCCAGCTTTAATGAGAAAGGAAGAACAGATTGATGCTAACAGATAGAAACGTCTCCATTGTTGACACAAAGCTGAGACCAGAAGATGTTGGTTTTTGGGGAGATGCTGAACTGCTCCTATAAAGGCTTAATTTTAGGCACTATCAGCACTACCTTGTCAGCCTTTCTTTCCATGAAGAAAGTAATTATGTAAAAGTCAGTTAAACCCAGCAAATATTTGCAGTGCTGTAATGCCTTGGGTGGTGCTGTGACAGAAGCAGTGCAATACGGGAAGAAAGCTGGTAAATGGCATCCATTTAAACTTGCAGTGAATGAAAAGTGTCTTTATTTGATGCTTGGAAGGGTTTCATACAGATGGTCAGAACTGTTAGCATGTCTTGAGGGTATTCTCTGCCATACAATGATGATTGTAGGGTGCTTCCTGCTGCAGGAAGGTGGGATGACTTTATCCCCTCATTGTGCTATGCTGCAGCACCACTTTTCACCCTTCACCAAACCCAGCTCTTGGTGGGGTGTGATATTAGAGCTGCAAAGCCCTGGCTCCAAAGGGGACCTCCCTGGTGACAGCAGCGCTGGGATGCTCCTGGGCACTGGGTTTGTAGGGATGTGTAAGAAAACACTTTCTCCTGAGCCCTGTTACTGGCTGAGAGGTTTTATTTGGATCTTGTCAGTTAGTTTCTGTGCTTCGTGTATTTTAATTACTCAGATGATAAAGCAGAGCTTTTATGATGTTCTAATATGACGGCTAAAAGCCCTGTTCTAATGCGGAGATAATAGCAATTTGCCAGTCCAGTTGCTGTGGTCCATCTTGGCGCTTGTGTCGATGTGCCTGTGAGGTGTTTTGTTCCCTGTTGCTGGCAGAGAGACCCTGTCCTTTGCTGGGCATTTAATGGAAGTGGAGGCAAAAGAGCTCAGAGTCCTTCTTGGATGAAGGCCTCCTTCATGGATACCAAAGAAAAGGCAATCTTTTGGCTACATCTGCAAAACACTAGATTGCTAAGGATGAAAATGGATGATGATGATGATTAATGAATGCTGAAGATGCAAAGCCCATCTCTTTCTGTGCTTTGAACAAGGAGTACCCTGGCTGTACTTGCAAAATGCTAGCTCACCAAGTGCAGAAATGAAGCTTATTCAGGCCTCAGCATGTGAGAAAAAGCTTTACGAATGCTAACCACTGCCACTCACTGCTATTTTGTTTTGGAGGGGCTTATATCCAGCGTTTCTATTAAAACATCAGTTCAGCCCAGCTTGCCTGGAACCTGCAAATCCCAGTGGATATACAGCCCCCTGTTCAGCTATTCACTGGCTCCACCAGTGGCCAGATTTTGTTTATTCCTTCTCAGCTGGGGAGGCACAAAACCTACCTCTGTCTATACGGTAACATGGGGAGGTGGGTAGAGATTGCACTCACGGCTTTTTCCACCACAAGATGCAGAAATGTCCACTCATGAACTCCACAAATGGCAAATAGTTGAGGCTGGAGGAGTATTTGCAAGAAGCATAGCTCTATGTTTGCTCTAGTCTTATACCTTTCTCCAAGGAATCAGCTTTTGGCTTGGTTAGAGATCAGTATGTAGGGCTACGTGGATGCTTAAACAGCTTCAGCTCTTAAAGTCCTTGGAAAGTATCTGATTTGGGTTTTGGTAAGGGTCTGCAGGGCTCTTTCTGCCTTGCCTCAACTCTTAGCTCTCCATCCTCCCAGAGCAGCCTCAACTGCTGTTTTAGTTTAAACTAAGCCCTGCTGATCAGGAACAGACCTAATGCCTTGTTTGTTCACTAGTGACAAAACAACTGCACATAAATGCTCAAATCCCTCTGTAAATAGTTTTTACTGAGATCTTGTCCTTCACGTTTGGTTGTGGGGGAAAGGGTATGTAAAAATCAAGTAGCTCTGAAGCAGACAAGCTAAACTCTTGCCTGATGAGGAGCTGGATAAAGCAAAGCTATGTCTAAGCTGTAACCAGTAACCTTAACTTTCTGTTTATTGGGTGAACTCTATGGACAAAGGCTTTGTGTAAAGCTTACTAGTCTAATCTATGTATAAGCATATATGGAGATTGGCCAAACATAGATTCATTGGGGAGGGGGGAATAAAAATAGATCCAGTGATTCTCATTTCAAGTACTACACCAGACACTTGGGATGCTGCTTGTCTGCTGGTCTTCTATCCTAATGGGAGAGTCTAACTTGGGGGGTCAAAGCAGTTCCATGATAGCATAGATGGGCTCCATGAAAATCAGTGTGAACCAAGGTAACAGTGACCCACGTGGCTATAGAAATGTATGTGCAGTTTGTTACAAACCTTCATTAGCAAACACATAGCCTATCCTGTAAAGCAAAGCTGCTCAGGGGCACGGTATACGGCCAGTTCAAGGTGTACTATTACTATCTATGGACAAGAAACCCTATTTAGTAACATCAAGGCTGAGACATAAATGACTGTAAGCAAAGAAGCTCATAGCTGAGCTTCCAGATATTCCATCCTGGCCTGTTCACCTGATAGGAAGGTCTTGTCTGGGTGACAGAACTACAGGAATAGAGATCACAGAGACCCCTTTACGGCTCAGTTTGAAGTCCTTACAGTCCTCATTTGAGGAGCTTGGTCCCATGGATGAAACCTGGCTGGAAAGAGCAAAAGGTGCCTAAAACTAGTAAGACCTTGTCATTGAAACTCTGTAAATCCACATGGTACAGTGTTCTACAGTAACCATGGGGACTTTGCTCAAAGACATCACTAAGTGCAGGGCAGCTAATCCCAGGGATGGCAGTCTGAAATATGGAGGTGGAAAATCGTATCTTGTACAAGGACAGCACCAGGTGACTGCATCAGCAATGATGTTAAGCCCACAGAAATGTCTTACCAGTAGTTGCTGTTGAGGTGAGCTGAGTTTTGGCTTGTAGACTCCAGTCCTTAGAGTCTGGCTTGGTTTTTATTCTAAAGATACATAACATTGCAGTGTGTCAGGACCCATTTCTTGGTGCCTTTGTTTGGATCAGACCATTGATACTGGCATTGCGTGTGAGGCAGCAAGTCTGTTTCCATCCTGTATTTACAGTATATTTAACTCAAACCCACAAAATATATAGCAGGGGAGTGAGGGGGGAGCCCTGCTGACCAATTTCTCTGCCTTAGTGGTGCTCATCTGGAGTGAGCAGAAAGTCCAGAATCAATAAGAGGCTTTATTTAGAAAGCTGAGGCAAAAGGAGAAGCAGCAAATCCTCTGCAAAAGGCAAAAAGGGTTCGACAGAGCAATTATGAAATGCAGAACATTGCACTCAACCTTTAGAGACACAAATAGGGTGCTATGTCAGCTTTTTATCATCCATCCTATTTTCAGCACTGTGTTTGGATTGAAAAACCCCTCAATAGGATGTCCTGGGTAAATCAAGCTGGGTCAGGGGCATATTTTCTGCTCAGCGAGTGAGTTAAATATAGAAACATGTTTTTCACCTATTGAGGAGAGCTTTTCCGGAGGAGAGGAGGAGGAGTGGGAGCTCTGACTCCGCTTGCGGGTAGCGCCTGTTGTGCATTTATCTCTCCCTCTGCCTTTTTCTCTCTTTTCCAAAGGGTTTTTGAGCTTTGCTGTGCCATTCTTTGGGCGTGAGGTCTCCTTTCATTAGGGGCTGTGCTGCAGCCTCCTGCTTGTGTGACAGGTTGGATAACTCATGGCAGCGTACAGGAGGCAAAGGCCACGTGAGGCTTGCGGGGTTCTAAAATCAGCATGAAACACTTCTCCCCTCACCTCGTAAAATGCCCTCGGGTTTCCAGCTTGGTAAAAGGAGGCCAAAATGTTTTCCTGTAATGGGGTGCTGTGCTTTATAGTCAGGGAAGAAAGCACGTAGGCTGCGAGAGGAGCTCCGATGCGAGAGGGGTCCGATGCTCAGCTGCAGCCCTTTGCAAGTGAAAGCAAGGAGCAAAGTGCTTCAGTGTGGGACAACTTCATCTTCTACCTCACAGTTCCAGACTGCCATTCCCTGGCTTAGTGGTGTATATCAAACAGAAATGAAGGGTATCAAAGAGAGCAGATCCAGATCAGCAGTCAGGGTTCTGGCCTCTCATTTTAATAATTACAGGGTGAGGAACTTTGGGTTTAATTGTGTGCTGTGATTTACAGCACTACCAAACAGGTCAGCAGTCCCTGAGGAGGGGGAGCAGCACTTCAGTGCTGACTCAAGGACAGCATCAGCAACATTGCCTCTTGAGAACTCATTTTTGTTCTTCCATCTTCTGTAAAGCCTGTGTGTATCAGCTCTGCACAGCTGATGGAACTAACATGGGAATGCACCAAGCAGAAGAACACAGCTTGCAGCTCACTAGGGAGGACTTTCCTCTTGTAGCCCTCATTGGGGCCCCATCCCTGGCTTATGCTGCTATGGTCTGGCACCCTTTGCATAGCAGGAGGTTTTATTGACTGGAGTGTAAATCCTCCCCGACTGCTGCAGACCTGTGAGATAAACAAAACAGAAGTGGATTTTGTTTAAATGAAATCTCCCAAGTGACTTAAGCTGTCACTGCAATCAGGATCAGCTTTTAATTGAATTAAAACAGACATGAAAATGTTTAAGAAACCAAAAGCAGTTTGTCCTGAATAACTTGAAACCTGAGTTTCAAAACTAGTTTCTTCCTTCTTGATAAGCAGCTGCTCAGTGCAATAAAACCACTGGGAGTCAGGACACACATAGGTGATTGGTCCCCAAACATGCTCCTCAGTGATGCTCTTGCCGAATGTCACAGAAGAGCCTGGTACAGCCTTTCCTGTTTTAGGGGGGACAAGAAAAGGTGCAGAGCCTGGAGGGTCCCCTCATGGGGTAGCAAATTGATGGACTTGATTGTTAATTTATCATCATCCTCAGCTTCTCTCTGCTTTGCATCATGCCAGATAAGACACCCCAGGAGTTGTGGTAAGTCCAAAGTCAGGTGCTGTCAGTGGGCAACAGTTGGGCAAAACTGTCTCTGCAAGGAACCATGGAGTGGTGGTAGCGAGCCCTAGCCTCTGTCATTTCTGCTGCAGACTATGTAATTCAGAAAAGCCTCAAATGATTCTGGAAGAGGCAAGTTTGGCAGAAAATAGATAGGAATGAGTATACATTAAAGAATAGAAATAAAAAATGGTCATGAAATCCCTAATTTGAATAGACACAAGCTGAGCCAAGAGTGAGGCTGCGGACTCAGACAAGGCAATTCAAGCCATGTGATGTTTGATGCTCTGAACTTTTTCCATCTTACCCATAGCATCTATTTAATCTGTTCCATTTTGGCTGCTGTTTCACCTTGGATAAACACCCAAGGAATGTTTTAGTGCGCACAAGTAAGTGTTGGAGCCTAAGGATCCATAGGATGCCTGCAAAGGCTGAGCACCTGGGGAAATGCTGTCAGTCCCCACCATGTGCCTGAGCAGCGTCTGGGCTGCCCCAGGCTATTGTGTCTTGTTTCATTTTTCTTACAGCCTTGACACCATATCCAATAAGGAAATGATTGTATTGCCTTGTATTTTTTCCACTCTATTAATTATAATACCATTACAATTAAAGGAAATGTCAGAGAATCTTATTGAGTCAAATCGAGCTTTTGCACTGTATAGTTACAAATTAGTATGTTATACAATTAGGCCCCAGTTTGGTTTATTATTAGATCTTTTGGGTTCCTGAACTTTCAAATTTCTTTTGCACATTTCCATTACAATAATACTTTTAAAAATCTAAATTGTTGTCTATAACAGACCTTGTTTTTTTGACCACTTTTTGGGTGTCCTGATTTATAAGCAGTGTAGGTATATAGGTGTTCTTTCTGTGCTGAGGCTGACTGCTTTCCTCCAATGCAGTCAGAATGTTTTGTAGCTCTTACGACAGCTTGTTAACTGGTGGTTGCTTTTGGTTACAGACCTGGAGAACAGCAGGAACATGAGCAAATAGCAATACTCTAGTATCAAGAGCCTTTCAGACCAAGCTTCTTGTCCGGCTCCTGAGGGTGAGCTGTGTTGGCAGCTGAAAAAGTCTGGGACTTCTAGCTAAGACCAAGGACATCATACTTTAGTAGTAAAGGTTAGGCTGAGGTTGGTGGCTTGTTACTTGGGAGGTTTGTTGGCCACAGATGTAGAATAACTCTTGGAAAAGTATTTTCTTGCAATTACTTCCAATTATAAAGGAACAAGCTTGTCTGCCTTTTAAACTAGCTGGAGTGTCCAGGATTTGCTTTGTGGGCATGCACCTCCTTCTAGCTAGCAATAAACCATGTGGCATTAAATCTCAGTTATGAGCCCTCCTGAACTTGGAGAAGAGCTTTGGTTTGTCTTATCTGAAGTACTGTACTGTGAGGCTTTCTCTGCCTTCAGGATCTTCACTTTGCCTGCTATAAGAATGTGTCCTTAAGCAAGTCACTTTGGAGAAGGTGAAGTGGGCTGGAGGACAGAGCAAAGCAAGAAGATGTGGTTAAGTGAGGATCAAGGTCAGCAGGTAAAAGCACATTTCACTGTTAATGCTTTCCTATCTGGGAATTTAATGGTGAAAGAAATGAAATATTCAGGAAAACGACTATTAGCCAGTGGAGCACTGAAGTGAGCTATTGCTTGTGCTGTCACACAATGTCAGTGCTGCACTGACATTGTCACTTCAGTGCTGCAGCCTTTCAGGGTCTGAGTAAGGCTTTCCCATCCAGCTGACTACTGCAGCATCTTCCTGCAACAAGCATCTATCTCTTTGACACAGCCCAACCCGCTTCATCCCACCTTCCTGGTCATAGTAATGTGAATTAGAAACTCACCACATAGCTGCAAAGCCAAATAGTGCTGGCATTTATAACTCTGCCATGTTGACACCTAGAAGAAGCTGCAGTGGTGGATGCTGGGTTAGCAAGACCCAGAGCATCAGGACTACCTGTATGGAGCGGTGCTGAGACTGTGTGTGTCTCATGAGCTGCTTTAATAACAGTATATTTTAGA
Source organism: Psittacus erithacus (assembly GCA_009867235.2). Taxonomy (NCBI): domain Eukaryota; kingdom Metazoa; phylum Chordata; class Aves; order Psittaciformes; family Psittacidae; genus Psittacus; species Psittacus erithacus. The sequence continues at coordinate 2,049 of WYDI02010721.1, read as the reverse complement.
GAGCACATCCTAAATACTTACCACATAAATCCTTGCAATGAAGGACGACCAAAAAACATCTCAACAGCTGTTCCTTTATTGTTCAACCAAGAAAAGAAAACCAAGTTACAAAGCAGCCCCCAAGGTCATGTTATTCATTTACTGTAGTGAAATGAAGAGGCATGAAGCCCTCTAGTGAGCTAGAGAATTGACTGTTGTGCATTTTGGAATATGAGGCTTCATGCCTTGAGATAAGAATCTTGCTGAAAGACATATAGCTTCGCTACTGCTGCTTGAACTTCTCCATAGGAGTCTAGGAGTTACAGCCTGACCCATGCAAACTGCAGAGGGTTCTACAGCCATGGAGGATCCTGCAGGAGATTCCAGGAAAGGAGGGAATGCTATCTGTCCCCTCTTTGCATACAGCAGAAAGGCTTGTCTTAGTTATGTCTCCTTTAAAAATTGCTCACAAGCTGGTGTTCACACAAAGCAACAGTGCCTCTTTATCCTATCCATGCCAACGAGGAAATTCAGTGCCCAGATCATGGCAGCAATGGTGTGTTCTCATCTGGGCACTTCCTCAGGCAGGTGAGAGGTCCAAAATATGTTTCCCAGGTGTTCTAAAAACCTATCAGCCTTTCAGCACCGGTTCCAAGAGCTACCAAAGGGAGAAGCTGCTCCAAGCAGTGGATTACCAAGGTGAGCACATGCACAGCTTAGATTTAGCTCATCAGACGATGCTTCCTTGCAGCAAAGTGGGGAAACTGAAATCTGCAGTTGAACAAGCAGTGTCCAATCCTCTGGTGTCAGTCTGCTTTCCTACCACCACTGAGGTGACCAAGAGATGCAGTGCCCTTGCACATCTCATTTTGCTCTGCCTGCATCTCCCTCCAGGAGGGAAGGATCCCAGTCTGCTGCTGCTTCTGCAGCGAATAAATGGTGCTGTCCCTACCTGATAATTTCCCTGCTACAGCTGTTTGTGTCTTGTGGCTTTGGGTTTTCATAAGACTAGGATATCAGTTTGCTTCTGAATAATTTTTATGTTGTGTATTTGCTGCCAACTCTTCTGGCTCATCAGGAAGCCAGCCCTCCTAACATTCCCTAGTAACAGGGTAAAAACCTCTCTGCCTCTGTGGTCTCCTGTAGTTAACACAGTCGGACAAAAACAACACTTATTTGGTTTGCACAAATCAGAATTTCCCTTTGAGTAGCTGACAAGTTTGGTGTTTTATTGAGATCACAGAGTAAAGGTTGCTGTTGGGGTATAGGTAGCTTTGAAGCTGCAGTGAGCCATGTCTGCAAACCTCAGTGTTTAAAAGAGACATCCTCTGCAGTCATTTAATCCTCCTGGGTTTCAGCTGTTGCCCATCCAAAAAGCATTAAAGACTTTTGTGGTTCAGCGCAGAAAAACTATGAGATACTTCTCTTGCTCTTGCCCATGTGTTACTTGAGGATTTGTCAAGTCAGAGGAGTACACAAAAAGTGCAGCTCACCCCCATGTTCAGTATTAGAATAGCCAAACCCATGTTCAATGCTCCTCAGATCTAGGCTCTTGCCATTTCCGGAGTAACCTGGGCTCTTCAGGAACCTTCCTAACACACAGCACAGGAGCACACTTTGCTCTTCTCACTCTTGGATACTAATAATATACCCACTCACATAATTTTGAAAGCATATGAAAATGTATGATCACAGAATTATAGAATAGTTAGGGTTGGAAAGGACCTTAAGATCATCCAGTTCCAGCCCCCTGCCATGGGCACAGACACCTCACACTAGACCAAGGCCCCATCCAACCTGGCCTTGAACACCGCCAGGGATGGAGCATTCACAATTTCCCTGAGCAACCCATTCCAGTGCCTCACCACCCTTACAGTAAAGAACTTCTTCCTTATATCCAATCTAAACTTCTCTTGTTCAAGTTTTAACCCATCACCCCTTGTCCTGTCACTACAGCCCCTAATGAACAGTCCCTCCACAGCATCCCTATTGCCCCCCTTCAGATACTGGAAGGCTGCTCTGAGGTCTCCACGCAGCCTTCTCTTCTCCAGGCTGAACAGTCCCAACTTT
>WYDI02010718.1:0-37921 GCA_009867235.2 Psittacus erithacus | reverse complement strand
CATACGGGAGGTGCTCCAGTCCCCTGATCATCCTCATGGCCCTCCTCTGGACTTGCTCCAACAGTTCCATGTCCTTTGTACTTGATATCTCACATTTTCCACTATATAGGAACCTCCAAAACCTGATTTTAAATGTCAAGTACTGGGTTCAGATCATGGACCTGCCACTTCCTCAGCTGCTCCTGTCATTGCTTAGTTGCTTGCTGGAGTAGGAGGAGCAGTGTAGGGTGGGGGGCAGTAGTAACCTGCTTACTGTCATGTCCCTTTTGCAGGAGAATGGAAGGATGTGCTGTTTTTCAGTATGTATTCTGGTGTATTGTGTAGACAGTGCATAGAAGAGCAGAAGTTGATCTTCTTTAAAATATTCAAAGTGCTCTTGCCTTCATTCCCCTAAACAACCACACATCGGCTCACTTAAGTTGAACACATTTGCTACATTCAGTGTTTTCCCTTGCAAGATTTAGTCCTTGTCTTTTTTTAGTTCGCTGTTCTTCCTACACTCTCCTGAGCTTTCTCATCCTTCTTTGTCTAGTGTCTTCATCTATCTGTTTTTGCCTTGGCAACACCTTTCTCCCTCTGACCGTTATTCCCTTTTCCTTCTCCCAGAATTTTTTTGCTTTATTTTTTTCCTGCTTGATTTTTTTCCACCCTCAGTGGTTTCTGCGAATTGTATTTTGCTCCCTATGTCTCCCAACAGTCTCTGCTCTCTCATGTCTTTTCCTTCATGTAGTTCTCAGTTAACATTTGGAGGTAAATTGGTGATTCTTATGACTTAACAAAATTACATTGTTTAGAATAGACTTGTAAGGTTGGCTCCTTTTCTGTTGCTTATTACTTCATGTTATCGTTCCTCTTTATGCATATACAAAAGTATCTCATGATGGGTGTTAAATACCAGGAGCAGATAAAGATTCTATAAATTTATTTATATTCTAGGTTTCCTGTAGGAATGGTGAAGTAGCAGTGGCATTTAATGTAATGGTTGAAGTGTGTTTCCTTCACTGTAAGGGAGCCAGAATGATCACCAGAAGGCTTTGTTTGGGGCTAGACTTGGCCAGTCCTGTTGAAACTTGACTGATCTGCTTCTCAGGCACGTATCTTCTCTGACTAAACTTAGATACTTTAGAGAATGGTGAATAGGATACTGACTATGAAGAGAATCCAGATAATTTGACTGCTTTTAGGAGGTTTTTATTTTTATTTAATGTAGTTTTCTGTTTTCCCCTGGGTTTGTATAAAGGTCCATCTCAAAGGATGGACCCTTTCTCTGAGGCCTCAGCAAAACCTAAAGTAGCAGACAGAGTATTACTTGCCAGTCTGTTTTGTTCTTCCCATTTTCCTTTTCCTTTTGACGTCTTTATGACTATTTGTGTTAGTCTATTTTTTAAACAAAGTTTCTTTTCGTTCCTGTGGGATTTATTTTTCTGAAAGACATAACTGACTGCTGGCAATCTGTTCAACATTGTGCATTGTTTAAGTGTTGCTGTAACAGCTGCCAAAATTAGGACGATGTTGTTGAAACCTAAATTTATAGATGCTTCTTGCCAGCAGTGAAGTCAAAGTGTTTTGCATTGCTCACGTATGCAGGGAAAGACTGAATGTACCGGAGTTCTAACTTGGTGGTTTGAAGAAGAAATTGGCTGGGTATGGACATGCTTAAGAGACATCATTTGCTGACTCATTAGATGCCAGCCACCAGGGCTCAGACCTGGTAGCATTACAGGGGAGGAGAAGGCTGAGTGACAAACATCTACACTTTTAGCGGCGTTGCTCAACGAAATCCGCTTCATACTGTGTAGGAGAAGATGGGAGGAAAGGAAGGGCCATGATGAGCTACTGAATGATGTCACCACACATTTGTAGGGTGGATGGTGATGACTCACCACCTACATCACTGTGGCTTCACTTCAGGAGAAGCTGTTCGTAGCCAGCTTTTAGACAAGGAAATACCCAGGTTCTCATGTGGCTGCTGAATAAGCAATGGGGAAGTCAGATGGAGAAGGGGAGAGAGTGTGAAAAGAAAAAAGGTAGAGCTAAAAAGAAATCTTGAAAGTCTTAATGCTCAAGAGGTGAGCTTCCAAATCACCAAAGCACACTGAATTTTTCATCAGCAATAGCTGATTGTGATATCATTTAGATGACACACTAATGGAGGAGGGGGTGGGGAAAGGCAGCAGCGATGTAAATAACTTTACCGATTGCAAGATCACATCTCATGTCTGGACAGACCTCTGCTTTATATAAATACCTCCATTATTGTGGTTACTTTTAACTCTCTTCTTTCCTATGGAAATATTTTGTTTCTAGCAGCCAGAATGTTTTCTGATAAGAATCTTTAAAATTCCTTATTCCTTTTCTTAAGTCTCCCAGTAAAAGTTTGCAGATATTTTTCTAGATAACTTTCCAGTGAATTGTTGTTGTTGCATAAGAATAATGTTCCTTTAAAAAAATCAACATGGCATTTCTTTGAAGAACAGAGCAAGAGCAAAAGCAAAGCAAGGGGATGTTTTTTACATGCATCTGCATGTGTGTGTTGTGTGTTTATCTATAAAATTAAAAATACTCCTCATGGAAGTCTTTCAGAACGAGCTTTCACAGCTCTCCCTTAAGTGGAAACACCTCTTTTTTTTTTTTTTTTTTTTCTTTCTTCATTTTTGTGGGCATAGTATGTTTTTTCCTACATGTTCAATGTATGTACATATTATGCTGTAATTACTTTATCAAGACAGGCATCTGAAGATTTAAAGGTATTTCTGTTCCTTGCAAAAAAGAAAATGTAAATAGAAGAACGTCCTATAAGATTTTGTCTGAGTACCAGGTTATCAGTGTTAGGGTCTTTGGAGTTTTTATCAGTTTCAGTAAAGACTTTCCTATGTTACTGCTGTGTCCACTCTTAGCTAGGGAGAAGCCCAACAGAAAAATCCCCAGTGGTTTTTAATGTTGCAATGTAAATCTAGGGCACTGGCAACTAAAGAGTGAAAATGGTATACATGAGAAACACACTTGAAATATAATTAGAAGGTTCCCCCTTTCGTGGGCACTGCATGCATGTTTAAAATTTGTCATCAGTACAATTTTCTCTCCAGTAATAATTTTCAAATATAGTTTTTCTGTATAATAGCTTGACTAAAAATACTGTTTTTGAAAGTTTAAACTTGTTCAAGATGTGATGTAAGAATAGGCAGATCTATTAGCTAAAAAATTAAAAAGAAGCTATATCATGGAGATCCATACTTCTCAGGTATGATTGTTAACAGCTTTACTGTTGCTACTAGTTCTTCAATAGCTGATGATTTCCTTCTGTAGACTGTATTGGGGTTTTTTTGCTTTTATTGGCAATGGTTGTAGAAGCAGGAAGGCAGATCCCCGTGTGAGAAGCAGGTATGATTACAGGTAGCACATGCGTGTTTCAGATGACTGGAAAGTGGTGGCGTTCCATGTTTAGTCTCTTCTGCTTGCTTCACCTCAGAGATAACTGAAGTGGTGTGTGCAGGAGCCATGATCCAAAGCCAGTTCCTTGCAGTAATTGATGTCGGTCTGACAGGCTCTAACAGGGAACTTCAGTGTCCTTCAAGAGTTTGTTTTGGCCCTTCGGTTGTTTTTTCAATAAGAAACAAGCTGCAAAGTGTATGCTGAAGGATGGCTAACTTGTTGGATGCAGAATTTCAAGGTTTGTTGTAATATTGGGAAGGTTGCTGTGAGACAAAGCCTTAAAATTTCATACAGTGCTGCCAGTGATTCCCAGAACCTAGACTGCACAGTGGACAGACTTATTTACACAGAATTTGTACAGTGTCCAAATGAAGGAACTATAGGTAAAGCCAGATGGATATTGGGTGTTATTTAGCAAGTGTGGCATAGCAAGCTGACTTCGGTGTCTTGGGTTTGGCAGTTTTAAAGGTAGCTGATGATGCCCTTCCTGCTGTCTTCCACACATGCTCTCATTCTTTCTTCTTGTAAAAAACTTATTTTTGTTTTATGGTGTTTTTTGTTTGTTTGGGGTTTTGTAGGTTTTGTTTCCCCCGCCTTGTCGCTTTCCTTGTAAACAATAAGGAACATCTTAACTGAAGTTTGACAGGGACAACTGTGTTCCTGAAGAGTTATGCTTTGGATAGATGATCACCACATGGGCCCATGTCCCAGTGGGACACAACTGAGAGCTGAAGTGGAGAGGTTTTTGGCTTGCTTTGTGCTCAGGATGACAGATACTTTTTTGATGGAGATTTTTCTGAGAACAGTTTGTGCTCTTACAAGGCCAGGAAAGGTGAAACAAGTCCTGTCTCTTGTTCTAGAGGAACACAGCTTCAAATGTCATCTTTACAGCTGAGAATTCAAGGAGTATGAGAGCTTGACGATCTGCAGAATAAGGAATATTGAAAACCTTGAAAGAGTATTTGGAAAAGCAAGTTATGTAGATGCTGTGGTGATGATCACAATATAAAAACTTTGACAGAATGTACTGAAAAACACTCCGTCAATATCCTGTCAAAATATCTCAATTTAAAAATGTTTCTACTATAAGGATTTCGAACTGTAAAAATTGAAACAAAAAGTAAAACCAGAAAGCTTTTTGGAACAGTGCATGATAATAAAAAGTAAGGAGAAATTCTAGCCTGGAGTTTAAGGTTATAACATGTCTTCAATAATTGTGACCCAGTTTAAACCTTCTGGGTAAATCATGTAGCTTCATCTCCTAGGAGAGGCAGGAATCAGAATGTGTGCAAGATTTTATGAGTCATTGCTTTGGACTTCAGAAAGTAACATACGTTTGACTCAGCCTGGATGAATAGAAATCTGTTTGGTTTTTTTTTTTTTTTCCTTAAGACTGGAATTTAATTTGTCATTTTGCAACATTAGAGCAATTTTTTTTTTTCCATAAATTTTGAAAAAAAAGCATATAACAAATGAGTGGAAAAATAATAGTATTTGAAAATTTGAATAGCACTTACGGCATTTAGGCAAATTGTAGACCTGAAGGAAAATGCTATTATCGAAAGAATCTTAACACAGTAACAATTGTACACTAGATTATAAAAGGAGTACACTAGAAACATTTCAAACTAGAAATCAGAAATTATGCATTCATTACAGTGAGTTAAGACAATAAAGATACTGTATGTAGTTGGGTGTGAAAAACTTATCAAACCAGTATTATGCCAGAGATTGAATTTCTTTCAGCTTCGGTAGAAAAGCTGACCATGCACACCCAGTAAACTATTTGGCTTGCTCTAGACAAGGTTTAGGAAAAACAGCTCATCATTTATTGTTTTAACTATCAGTATTAACTTCTTAAACTACTGTGTTTAGCAACCCTACGTACAACTGTTCCGACGTGAAGCTGTTTTGTGACTAGTAATAGGAAGCAACTGGCAGCTGATTTAAAAGGACAGGAGGATGCATTTGAACAAACTTCCTGAATATTTTGAGAGTGGGCTTTTTTTTTCCCCTGGAATGGATAAATTTGTAGGAATAACATTTATGGTTTGCAGCAACTTGCAAGAAATGTTCTCAATTCTGTCCTTGTCCCTTCCAAACAAAACTTTCTCATGAAGGTTAAATACATGTAAAAAATAAAGTTACCACAACATAAATCATACATACAATATAATATGAATAATGTTAATACATATATACACATTTGAATACACAAATAATTAGAGAATAAAAAGTGCAATCATATTTGGGGTTAATAATGTTTTCTTTGTGTTTTAGTGGTATTTATCCTGAGAAGTAGTTAAGCAAAAAGAAGTTTAAATTTTCTATTTATTTTTTTTTCTTTGAAGAATGGCTTTTTGTCCAACTGTAGAATTCCAAACAAGCTTTGGGCAGAGCTGGTTATTGGCCTGAGAGGGGAGCAGGGAGGGAAAGGCAACAACTTGGCACTGGGTGTGCATCTGGTACAGCAAATGCTGCAGACCCAGGAGAACTACTGGAATGAAGAATTCCTCTTAATGTCATCTTTTTGTTTCTGTCAGCACTTTGTTAATGAATAGTACAGCCTGGCAAAAGATCAAATGCCAGCTTATGTCAACATGGCTTAGTTTAAGTTATGTGGGTGACTTAACCTATGTATTTGAATTTCTTTTAAGTTTAGCTGTAATTCTGTTTCCCTGGGTTTATAATGGGCCATTTTTAGAGTAATTGTGGCATATCTTAATGCTTTTCTTCTTTAATACCTAGTGCTTTCTCAAGTTTATCTATTAACTTCCGTCAAAGGTTTATATATATATATATATATATATAAACATAAACAAGAAGCTCAAGAATTTGACTGTGTTAAAAATTCTTCAGAGGTATTAAGTATGTGACTTAGGCTGTATATTTATATATTTGGAAACTAAATATTTAAACAAGTGAAAGGCAAATTCATTTGTGTATTTTGTATGCCTTTTTTTCCTTTCAGAGAAGCAGAAACAAACCTGACAGCATGGTAGATGTTCCCAAGATTCTGGTTTCCACCCTGAGATCTCCTGCAATGTGCTTCCTTCCTACAGTGTTTCATTCCTTTCTGTATTTCATGCTTTCCCGTGTCCTCCTTATGGTGAAATGAAGTTTTAAAATGATAGTACTAGTGTTACCCTTTTTCTTGAATAAAAAACTATAATTCGGTAAGTTTTCTCTATGAATGGTCTTCCAGTTTCCTCTGCAAAACAAGGAACAGCTACCATTAAAGGTATATGCTGACCTTCAGATTGGCTTTTGCTTCCATTTGTGTTAATAAGAACAGTGTTAAACAGCAAGCAGTGCCACCTGCGTGAAAGATGTCTGTCTTTAAGAACCAGGGTAGACTTTCTCTTGGGTACTAACAGGGGGTGCAGCCGTTTTGGACGAAAACAGATTTTCCTCAGAATATTTTGTAACCCCAGGTCAGGTATGAAAAACTCACTTTGGAAGGATAGCAGTGATATCACTATGAATATATTCATAGAATTATAGAATAGTTAATGTTGAAAAGGACCTTAAGATCATCTAGTTCCAACTCCCCTGCCATGGGCAGGGACACCTCACACTAAACCATGTCACCCAAGGCTCTGTCCAACCTGGCCTTGAACACTGCCAGGGATGGAGCATTCACAGCTTCCTCGGGCAAGCCTCACCAGTGCCAGTGTCTCACCACTCCTACAGTAAAGAACTTCTTCCTTATATCCAATCTAAACTTCCCCTGTTGAAGTTGAAACCCATTCGCACTTGTCCTGTGCTACAGTCCCTGACGAAGGGTCTCTCTCCAGCATCTTTGTAGGAATGTTCTTTAAAAGTATCTGAGTAGAGTATTCCAGTAGTGTTTTAAGTATAACTGAAATGTGTAAAATCAGTGTTTCTGTGTACCTGAGGTTGCCAGGAGAAGACCAGATGCAACCTATGGTTTCTTAAGAAAAGAAAAAAAAAAGCATGTGTGTGCGGGAAGACTTGGACCTGTGTCCTAACATATTTGCTCTATAGAAAATGGAAGAAAAGCACTGAAGCTGCTAGTTTATGATCAGCCTAGATTAACAAAATGTAGATTGGTTTACGTACTAATTAAAAACTGGGTATATTTTTCTTGCACCTGTTTAGTATAATGTTTATTTTTAAAGGGACGTATGGAATTTGGTGTGTCAGGAATTTGGTGTGTTTACATCACAACAAATTGAAAGCAGTATGTTCAGCAGCTGTTTCTTCTCTCCCCTTTTCTCTAAAGGAAGTAAATAAGGGGGGGGGGGAAGCAAACTGTATTGAGTTCTGCAACAGTGGTTCTCTGCCCTGGATAAACTTAATACATGCACTTTCAGTAAGATATTTTAATCGTGACTGATGAATGTGTTGTAAACCTGTTCGTGATAGATACTATTAAGTTTTTAGTGAAACAAAGTCAGTTGACTTTGAAATACTGATATCTACCGGCATGTCATAAGGAGCAGTTTGTGCAGTGTTGTATATGTTGTTTACCTTGTCTGTGCTTTGCAATCTGTGCTTAAGCAGCAACTAAGTTGTTTTGTTTTTTTTTTTTTAATTTGCTGCAGATAACTCTTAGGGTTTTCTTTTATTGGTAAAACCAAACAAACAGAACTCCAGGCTAGACCTGCTTCCTGTTCTTTTTTTTCCAGATTATGTGTATTTTCCTTAGAGGTTCCCAGTTTCCGTATCAGATTTGTTGTCTTGTTCTTTCACATCATTGAAAGAAAATACCTTCCCTTCTTTGGGTTGTCTTGAGAGTTTTTCCCCCCTTATCCTTACTGAGGCAGTTTGTTCTATATTTGTTGTGGAAGCTTTAGGCTTCTTGGAGCCTTTGGCATGATGTTCTCCTACAAAAATCCCCTTTGAGTTTAGAAACTTCCAATATCTCTTTGTAGGGCCCTTCATTTTTCCAGGCCTCTGGTCTCCTCTTTTTTTGGCAGAGCAAATGACCTCTCTCTAAAAGGAGATAAAAGTTAAAACAGGAAGGTTTCTGATACCTTGTTCTCTGATCTAACCCACAACTGCACCTGAACATCTCAGAGGAGCCAAACAACTGACCTAAAAAAAAACCAAAACAAAAAGGCTGAGCACAGATCCCCCTGTAAAAGGTTAATTTCTGCTTTGCTTTGGCTTAAAAAAATAAAAATGTGATGATTATGAAACCATTTCAGACAGTGCAGAGTCTTTCTGAGCTTGTTTTTTGTTTTCATTCAATTGCAGCTTGAATAGTACAGCTTTAGAGACTTAGTGTGTCTGCTTTGCTCAGGCCGTGGACGAGTGCCAGTTGTCTGCCACTTGATCTGTATACAAGGTAAAATCACTCAAAAGCATATGAAACAACTGAGAAGTTGGTGACAATGATATTGCTGCCCATACATGAGTTTATTGTAATTTTGTACCTTAGGAAGTTCATTGTATTAGCTGCTCCTTTGAGACTGCAGGCACTGATTTCCATTCATTTTTTTTCAGCCAGAGAACCTCTGGATGTGGTTCTACTGACAGTGCCATCTTTTTATGGCCTCTGAAATTAGGACAGGCCAAAACTCTTTAGTGAGAACTTAAGTGTTGGCTCACTAAGCAGCGGTTCACTGTATGTTTGTGTGCTGATCAATACAGTCAATCAGTAACTCATAAAAGCCATTAAAGGTGGTGTTCATTGAATTCATAACAAGTCCTGAATAGCCCAGCATTTACCCCCATGCCACAGCACTAGAATTTTTTATTTTACTTGGAGGTTGACAGCTATTACTGTGATTTGCATTCTTTGAGCTGCAAAGGCTGGTTGAGTGGCTGGTAGGATAACCAGAATTTGAAGGGTTTTTTCTTTTTTATTTGAACTTGGCATGCAATTTGTATGTTCTAAGAAATTCTGTAAAAGAACCCAGATTTCTGGACATGTAATTTATAAATAAGCAAACTGAAGAAGTGATAACATTGATGTTTCTGCAGCCTTTTTTACCTCCTGGCCTGAAAGACACTTAGTGTAAAACTCATCTGTTGTGTTTTGGTGAAATTATTTCCAGAATGGATTTTGTATCAGAAGTGATAATGGTGATATTGGCCTCACCTTGGGGTACAGTGTGGATGTGTACAGATTTGCTTTTCGAAAGGAACCAAATGGGTCCACTTGCAAAAATCTCAGCAGAGACAACAGATAGGTAAATCCCAAGTAAGAAAATATTTCGAAGGGGAAAGAAAGAAAAACCTCAAAACCTTGTAATGGAGGTTTTACCAACCTGTGGAATGGAACACTCATTAATGATGTTAGATCTTTTTTTCTGTGATGTCTCATTTCACTTAAGTTCTTATTGCTATATTAAATCTTTGATGCCACTCAGTTTTACTTGACAAAAGTAGAACTCAATTATGTGTTGGAATACCATTAGAGAGAAATGTCCTTGTGCATCTCTTAGAGCATGCAGGCATTACAAGTTTGAACTGAAGTAGCTTATGTCTTCAGTTTTGTTTTTAACATCTTGTAGTGTGCTGTTAGCAATAAAGTATAAGTGTAATAATCTCTAGGCATCTATTGAAAAGCCTGTCTAGAGGCTTGCTTCTGGAATGGATCAGTTGATAACTTTATTCGAAGCTCTGTGGATATCATTTTGCCATGAAATCTCACATCGTTAATCTGTTTATATATTCTATTTTAAATTTTAACAGGGTAAGTCTCTTCAGATGGAATTTAAAAATTGTTGCAGTAAGAGGTCGAGGAACAGATTTAGTCAGTATCAAGGGTCTGTGACAGGGGAAATGAACTTTAGTTTGCGCCTCCAAATTGCCCATTTTATCTCTGTCCAAAAGTGAGGATAAGCAACTGAGAGAGCTGCCTTCTAACATTCTTTCATACAGAAGAGTTAAAAAATCAAGAATACTGAAAGGCTAAATTTTCTCCACAAAGCTGTCTGAACCTTTAGTCTCCTCCACCCCACAGACATATCTGTGGTGTAGCTTCTAGTGCTGACAACTCCAGTGTGTTATCACAATGTGCAACAAAGCATCTTGTTCTTGTTGAACCATATTGGGTCAGAGCATGACCCAATGCAGGTGTGCTGGTCCTTCAGAAAAAAAAAGTACCTATATTTTCTTTTAACCTCTGTAATATGAAGTAGTCTGTATTCAGACACTTGTCAAAGTAGTTTATTTCTGAGTTTTCTTAAAGGCAGTCTCTTTCACAGACACATTTTTGCAGTGTTCTGAATACCTGGTTCAGTCCTGCAGTAGATGTTTAAATAAGTAATGATATATCCAGTGCACTGCATGATTTGTGTGATCAACCCCAATGTTATATGTTGCACTAAAAATCTGTATGAAAATAACTGTGTGATTGTATAGTTGAAAATGAAGAGGTATTAAAGCCCTTTGTGGAGCTTTTATGCAGTTCTGTATAGTTCTTAATGACATAAGACTTTTTTTTTTTTTTTTTTTTTACTGTAATGTGAGTGGGTCTTTCACTGATGGGATGAATATTCAGTATTTTCAGTTCTTAGCCACTGTGCAGTTCAAAGTCCTACTTTAATAGCCATTTTTGAGACTGCACTGAGTGCAGAACTGTCTGATTTGTTATTTGGGGGTGCTCACTGGTGTTTTATCTGGTTGTTGGCTTGTTTTTTACCTGAAAAAACCTGGGGAAGTCAGTTGATGTAATCACCTCTTGATAGGTGGAGAACTGAGGCACAGAAGGGAAGATGCACATGGCCTGTATGAGAACATATGTGGCCTTTCAGTAGTGAGGTCCAACAGACTGTATCATCAAGCTTATTCCCCAGCATGGTGCATCTCTGGAGCTGCCCAGAGCCTGGGAGGTTCCCCAGCTGCCAGCCTGGACATTCCTGTGGCAGCTGAACTTGTGCTTGTGTAGGGATGGGTCTGGGTGGGCAGAGAAGTCTCCTGGCCTCTGTGACTGGAAGAGCACCTGCTGCCTGGGATGGGCAATAGTAATGGGAATTCTGCATGGTCCTTGCAGTCACACAGTAGAGCCGGTTACGGGCATACTGGGCTTTCAAAGAGTTGTCTTGGAAGCTTTGAAAGGCATCTACTCTGGGTGTGAGAACTGAGACTGTGTGTGGAGGTATCTCTGGTCAGCATGTTTTGGGAAGAACAAGTGGCATGCTTGATCATCACCATGCTTAATCAGGTGATGATCATTGCTAACTTGCAGCTCTTCCACCAGAGCATGCAGGCGATAAATGCCTTTAAGTAGGAATAATTTTTTAACTTTGGTTAAAAAAGAAAAATCTAGTTTCTCTTCTGGTTTCAGAAATTTCTGAGGTTTTCTATCTGAAGTATATGTAAAGGAAGAAAGAAAGAGGTTGAAGCTCTGCTGTTGGTAAAATGGCTAATCCCAAATAGTTGAAGTTTACTTTGGTTGTAAACAAGTGGATATAGTCCATGTTGCACAAGTCATACCACTATTTTCATAGGTGGCCCTACGGTCTGTGGCGAGGGCAGGATCTTAAGATGGTGCTAACATCTGTGACATTGTTCTTTGGGGTTTTATGGGTTGCAGACCTCCTGATTCCAGAACTCCGGGTGAATTCTGTTCCGCTTTGGCAGTGTCCTGTGATACAAGCGGCGGGTGGGACTAAGGCACGTGTCCCCGTGGTAATGGCTGGGTGTTGGTGCTGGTCACGGCAGCACTGCAGCGTGGGTCCAGGTCAGCCTGGTGCGTGTTTGTTACCAGCACCAGGGTGGCGGTTAATGAATACTAAATACATGAGGGAAAATTAAATACAACTGTTCAAAGTACATTAGGAGGAAGTTAGAGGCAGGGCACTGAAATATAAACCCCAGGTATGCGTAGTGTTTTCCATGTCTGATTTGCAACCCGTATATGAAAATAGTGATTTAATAGTTGATTCTTTGTGACAAAAATGATTCAAAGAGCCATATTTTTTCAGGGCTCTCGATCTGAAGCTATTCGAGGGTGCCCGATACAGCTTAGAAAAGGAACTGGGAAGCTCCTCCGCGCCATAAACCCTTTGTTTCGGGATTTCCCCCTCAGGAACTCCCCTCCGCGTGCCCGCTGGCAGCGGCTGCGGTAAGACTTGCCCGGGAGCCGCGTCGGCTGCCGCTGAGGCGAGGCGCTCCCCCCCCTCCCCGCCCGCGGAATGGTTCCGCCCGCCGCCGTGCGCAGTCATGTGCGCGGTTCTGCGCGGCGCCTCTCGCCTCGTTCCCTCAGCGCGGCTGGGCCGGGCTCGTACTGGCGCCGGGTCCTGCGGCCTCCTCCCGGACAAAAGGGCGTAGGGAAGCGGAGTCGCCTGGGTAATAAGGCTGTGGAAAGCGAGGGCAGGCGGTCTCGGTTGTGAATATTTTCTGATTTTTCCAGAAATCAAGCAGAAGATTGAGCTGCTGATGTCAGTTAACTCTGAGAAGTCGTCCTCTTCAGAAAGGTACGGCTGCATCTCCTGCATGAGCGGTTCATGGTGTAGCACTGCCGAGCAGCGCGCAGGGCTTCGCTCCTTCCCCCTCACGTTTGCTGGCGTTCTGTACGTTTTGCATGCTGGTTATTGTACCGCAGCCATCGAACCTCTCGTTTTGGTAAAGCTTTGTGCGTTTTTTGCAGAGATTTGTTTTATTATGTTATTTTTTATGAAGCCTGCCGGGCTGTAGCATGCAATTCATACTACAGCAGGCTTGCCTGTGCTGGTGCTGCAGACCCTGCTCCTTCCCACTGCCGTGCAAACAGCATCTCTAAATTCGCCTTTAAAGACCTCGCATTCTTGTGTTGCAGGAAACCGTTCCACGGTTGCAAAGGATTCCTTCCAATTTAGATGCATAGGCGATAGAACTTGGTGAAGCGTTTCATGTCCTGTTATGTGGAAAGGGAGTGTCCTTTGCAAAGTAGCTCAGGAATCGCAAATCCTCCAGTTAGTCACATTCTGTAAGATAGATGTGATCCTTGTTCAAGTCTGTGCTAGGAAATGGAGCAGTCACTGCATGCAGTAATGGTTCATGCCTGCAGGTAAGGACAAAATGACTCAGAAGTGTTTTTAAAGCAATTATTTTATCTGTCAGTCAGATTATTACAATTTAAAGTGGCCGTTTCGTTTTGAAGAAATATTCCGGGGTACTAAATGCACATTTAAATTTTCTGACATAAAATAATCTGCTGCTTATTTTGTCGATTTTCAGTGATTCAGCCCTGCTCACTCCTGCTTTGCTTGCGGCTGAATTCTAAGAGATTTGTATTTTCAGAATTGCTTCAATCCAAAGCAACAGATTTTTTATTTTCTCCCAAATAATTTACACTAATCCTTTTGGTTGTATGCAAAAGACCATCCGAATGTTCTGTTTTGCCACATTAACGTTGAACACTGGCAAAACCCCCCATATTTAAGCACTCAAACTGTATGTTTAGATGAAATTATTATCTGAAGTATATTTTAATGAATGGCTCAGTATAGAAGGACATGGTAGTGTACTGAAAGCTGTCTCAAGGAAGCAGGCTAAAAGGCATCTTTCAGAATGAACGAGTGATGTGTGGCATGGTTTTAAAAAACAAAATGAGCAGCCTGATTAGATTTATAAGTATATTTGTCTAAGATACGCAGAAGCAAACTGCATTGCTTTTCACCAGCTGTAGTATAACAAAATATCAGCATTGAGAGATACAGAAAATGGTGGGGGGGAATGGGTTGTTAAGTCACCTTACCAAAATGGAGAAATACAAGAAGAGCGTTGAGAGATTATTTATTTATTTATTTATCCCAAATTAAGAATCATGAAAGAAAACCTTAAGGTTTATTTATTTACCTCTATCCCACCCTGATGCCTGAAATTTTTAAATACAAGACTAATAAAATGGTGATGATAATGGAGAGGATGATGGGGTGAAAATAGTAAAGGAAACAGGTGTTAACTTGATTTTTTTGGAAAAGCTTCTGTTGGCATTACTTGTAGGGGAATTTGGTATATTATATAGATATTTATTTTATAAATATGGATGTTACACAGCACCTGAAAACTGATCAGCGTGTTTTGGGCAAAATGTGCTTATAGTTGAACTAATGGTAGTCAGAGACAAGTAGGTCCCTGTAAAGGGTTATAACACATAGTTAGAAAATGATGCATTTGTCTGAGATCCATTTAAATGCCATTCATTAAAAAGTAATATTTTTATAACAACATGATGCTTTATCTTGTAATAAAGATTAAAATGTGAATGTTGATTTATATATGCACATAGATTTCTTCTGAGGATGTAGATAAATGGTACTGTTCATCTGGAAATTGATTTGACACATCAGCTGCATGATTTACGTGGTCAGTTGTAAATGAAAACAACTTTATGTATAATCTGAAGTTTTTTTTTTTTTATAACCACATTCTTTTCAACTATCTAAAAATAGATGGAATTTTTTTGCAAGCTGTTATGAAACAGTGCTGTCTCTCCTCTTAGCTGCCAGTTCCTTTCAAGGCCCTGTTAAAATTACTGTATAAAAGTTTCTTAAGAAAAAAATAAACATTATGGTATTGAGAGTCTGAACTGCTAAAACTGTCCTTAGTCTGCTCTATAGCAAAATTGCAGTGTGTGTTCATACTGTACAAACATGAAATTATGCATGTGTTTGACAAACACAGAAAGGGAATTCATGCTTGCATATTTTATTGCTAGTTTTTTGCCTTGCTTCTGGTGGTTGGACTTTTTGAGAAGCTTGAATTCTCTAAGTGGAAATGTCAGGTGGAAGATATGAAAGAGTCCATGGCTTGTTTCTGGTTTTCCACACTAGTAGAGACTGCTAGACAGTGCTTGCGTAGCAGGAGGGGAGGGAGGTGAGGTGCTCTGTGCATTCACAGAAACATGAAATGGGAATAGAGAAGTTCATTACTTGCCTCTTTCTTTGGTTGGTTTTTGTTTTTACATGACAGTCTAACATTTGTAGGTTTTCTTGCTCACAGCTTAAGCCACGACAGTAAGTTCAACATGTTATCCTATCCTAGGGGGGAAAAAAAAAATTAGTAGGAAGCTGGAATATAATGGATGGCTTGGCTGTTAACGGAAGTTCAGCATGTTAGAAATCTTGCAGCATTCTCTTAGCATAGTTGGTTGGTTTGATTTTAAGAAGCTTTTAGGAGACATTAGCGAGAAAGTGAGATGAACCCTTTTGTTGAGGATCCTCTGAGAGGTTAGAGACATTTCAGCCTTGAAAAGTAAATAATTACAAACTAGAGGCATTAACTCAGTGGCATCCTTCCTTTCCCCTTACCTGTCCCTAGAAAAACTGCAGTTGCAGATGAAGGGGATAAGATAGATGTGTTTTCGTGTGTTATGGGGTATTTCATTAAGCAGATACAATCAGGCAGCATCTGTAGGTCCTAGATTTCTGAGTAGTTAATGTGGCTGCTGTACGTGTTAACAGCCTGTGGCAAAGTCCTCACTCCTTGTTGATAAGGTAGCCCTGGTAACTGCAGATGCCTGTGTGCACATGCATGCTACAGTGGATCAGGTAACCTGAAGCTTGTTACACTCAATTGATTTGTTTGGATGTCTAAGCTTTAAGTATAGTGTCAAAGTGTTTTCCTACAGCATGCTTACAATGCGGCACACACCTGGTTTCTTTATCTACTAAGCAGTAATTTAAATACCATGTTCCTCAATGTTCTTTACGTCTCATTGAAGGCTGTCTGAGGTTATTTTCCCCAGCTTTGCAAATATCATTAGAAAGCAAGTAGCAGCAGCCAGATGGAGGAGGATGGTCTCTCAGGAACCCCCCCAAGAAAGCAAAAATACTTTAATTTCTGTTGTATGAGTTACACACTGTTCTCATGCACAGTACAGTCAATGCTTCGAGCTGTACAGATTTTCTTATTTTGCCTTTTTTAGGGCTTTGTGGTTTCTGTTTTTTTTTGAGAAAAGTCAGTTTCTCCACCTGGACCACTTTATACTCTTTAGACAGCAGTTCTAATATATATGTTGTATTTTTCTTTTTCATAAAACTTTAGTACAGAGAACTCTGTATTTTTTTAGCTTTGATTTTTGGATTCTAAATTTGTCATCTTAGCAATGCATTTTGACCACAGGATATTTAGTGGTAAAGGTTGTTAGTAAGGCTGAGAAGCCTGAAATATTTGACCTGCCTTTTTATGTCTTGCTGCAAAGGTTGCATATCCAGGCTACTTTAAAGTGAATTTCTGCTTCACTGTTTTTTAAAAGGAAATTAATAGCAGCCAGTCATGAGCAGTCTTAAAGTAGATAACCAGAGTGTGTATAATTCGATTTTCATCATTTTGAGGGATTTCATGAATAGTAGCAAAGGGAGGATAGTTTCAAATGACAGTAGGTCAGTAAAATTTGTCATTCAGTGTGTTAGAAGTATTTGGGGTGGGGTGGTGCAAGGTTTAAGGGTGAGTGTTGTTTTTGTGTGTTTGCTTTTTTGTTGTTTGGGTTTTATTTTTTTATTTTTTTTTAGCCTTGGGCTATGTATACTTCTCTCTTCAAGATTTATCTTTGCAGAGCAAATTAATGTATTAGTGCTTTTACGTGGTTTCTTCATCAGGTCATGCCAAGAATGCAGTCAGGGATAAATTGAAGTAGAAGGAAATCTAAAATAATGAGGAGGAAGAAAAAAGCTGGAGCCTGTCTCCTGCCTTTTCTAAGAGACATAATGTTAATTGATGTAGGAGGCAATGTGGAACAAGTTTATGATGCTGAAGGATTCTTTTGGGTTTAGGAAAGGGAGGGATTTATTTAATTTAATTGTGGATGCATTACTTCTCCTGAGGCAGAAGTGTCACTCGTAATGAAGAACAGAAATAAAACACATGTTTAAAAGTAGAAGAACCTTCAGTTCACAACATTTAGTTTGAGTTGACATTGCTGTGTATCAGATAAATGTTTTGGAATAATTATTAGATGATAGGGCATTATAAGATGATTCTATTGTTATTTGTGTAACTAACACTGAAACAATAAATATTGTCAAAATGATGCAACTATTTCATCAGTTCCACTAACTTTTAAGCAAATTTCGAAATACCATCTTTTCTTTAGCCGTCTTCCTGATTTACTTTTTTTTTAAGTGTAAAACAAATATTACCTCACTTCCATTTTGGGGCAGTCCAAATTTATTTTTAATAGTCAGAGAACTTTATTTTTTCAGTTTTGTTTAAAATAAGATACCAGTAACAATGAAGAGTGTATATTTTTTCCCCTTTATTTCAGACTTGCACACTAATACTGCTGTTCATTGTATTTTATCTCGGAAGTAGGAAGGAAATAATCCTATCTTAATGTGGGCCCTAAGTTATTTGTCCAGGGAGGCACTCTCCAAACTCTGCTCGGTGACGTGCCTCTATAGCTCTCTTAGACTAGATACTTAATTTTAGATTACTAAAATTGGACCAAACAGGACCCTATATTTTATACATTTTTCATATGAAAGGTTTCACAGGCTCATTGTTTTGGAGTGCAAGGCTTTTAAGTGAAGTATGAAAGGGATGTAGAGAGAAGGAATGCTGCAGTGTGCCGTTGTGCTAGTCTAGGGGGAAAAAGGGAAATAGTCTGTGGA
This sequence comes from Psittacus erithacus, assembly GCA_009867235.2. Taxonomy (NCBI): domain Eukaryota; kingdom Metazoa; phylum Chordata; class Aves; order Psittaciformes; family Psittacidae; genus Psittacus; species Psittacus erithacus. Next base: position 19,976 of record WYDI02010718.1, on the reverse strand, counting down.
AGCAGCCACTTGCAGAGCAGCTTTTTCACTTGAGGTGATATTTTTAGGGAACACAGCACTCATTTTAGAGTTGGTTGTGCTTATATCAGATCATCAGTAAGCTTTGAAAAGATTCAGAATTTGAAGTGTATTTTATTTTTCAGTGATGGACTTTAATTCTGGTTCTGTCTGGTATTTCTGCTATATGCAAGAAAATCAATGTCTGATTTTTCATTACACGTGAATATATCATTAGTATCCCTACTAGTCAGTGATCTGTTCATGACTGGGTATTGTTTAGATGTGTTTTTGTTTTCTTCCGTTTTTGTGAGCCTTTTATCATGCAGTTATTTGTGAGACAGTTATTACAAGGAGATTTCTGATATACCTTCTGACAACACAAATAGTGGAGTTTGGCACTTACTGTTGGAATTACAGAAATTTGGGAAAGGAAGAGATTTAAGATGCGGGGGATTGTATGAGATCTTCCTATATGAGAACTGTTCATGGGAAAACTAATTGAAGCAGTTGAGTGATGATTAAAACAGTGGCTAAAAAAAATATGCATGTAAAATACTTGAAAACTATGACTTCAACAATACTTTGTCTGAGATAAACATGTGTTTCAGTTCTACTTGGTGGTAAAATAGCAGTGAAAAAGCAATGGGTCATTTCTAGCAAAGCCTTTTGTATCAATCTGTTTCATGACTTGAAACTTTTTGCCTAATCCTTGTCTTAATCCTGACTTCACTGAAATGTCCACACCAAACTCCCTGACAGATGGTGGGGGAACGTTACCTGATAGATTGTATGAAACAGTATGAACCTGTGCCAGATGACTGTGTTTCTGTCACAGTGCTGTGATACAGGATGAGTTAGTAGTTTTCTGCACCTTCACATTATATACTTACAAATGAAGAATAAAGTATTTAGCACTTGATAAAATTCAGTGAATTTACCGTGATAAGCTGTGTGTATTTTCATTGATATGCAATTGATGTAGTTACCAAGAGATGCTAAGCAACATGTTAAGAGAATGTATGCCAAGTAAGGCATTCCGTTTTGTTGCTTATTTTGTGTATGATAAGCATATTTTCAGGGGACTGTGGCATTCCTCTGCTCGTGAGTAGCTGTGAATCCTGCCGTACAGTTAAGAGGATTAGTCTTTCTATTGGATTGGAAAATACCTGTTCTGTTCAAAAGATACTGTGACTAGAAGGTCTTTTACTAGCTGTATTTTCCAGAATTTTACACTCCTGAGTCAATATCTGCCCCTGGTGTTTCTCTGTTTTCGTCAAGACTCCCCCTAAGGCTCGGATAAACTCTCTGGAAAAATCTAGACAGTCACTGTTACCTTAAAAACAAATGTGAAAGTCATCTCATCTGGGATGCCTACCAAACTCATGCTATTCTTTGTGACTAGATGGATAGTGATTTGCTATTTCCCTTTCTTTTGCTTCACACTTTTTCTTTCTTTTTATTCTCTAAAGCTCCAGTTACAAAACAAATGTGTGCAACTCCATGCTTTGCCTGTTACATACATTACAAACAACCACATTCTATGTAGATGGTCTGTTTATATGATGTTTTGGCCATTGTGCTTAATAAGATGTTCAGAAGGCACTTTAAATAACCTCTCTACTGAAAATATGTGCTAAGTGTAACTTTATCATAGAATCATATAACGGTTTGGGTTGGAAGGGACCTTAAAGCTCATTGGGTTCCAGCCCCCTACCGTGGGCAGGGACACCTTCCACTAGAGCAGGTTGTTCAAATCCCTGTCCAACCTGGCCTTGAACACTGCCAGGGATGGGACAGCCACAGCTTCTCTGGGCAGCCAGTGCCTCGCCACTCTCACAGTAAAGAATTTCTTCCTAATATCTAATCTGAATCTGCTCTCTTTCAGTTTAAAGCCATTTCCCTTTGTCCTGTCACTACATGCCCCTGTAAAAAGTCCCTCTCCAGATTTCTTGTACGCCTCTTTAGGTACTGGAAGGCTGTTCTAGTGTCTCCCAGAGCCTTCTCTTCTCCAGGCTGAACAACCCCAGCTCTCTCAGTAGGAGAGGTGCTCTAGTGCTCTCATCATCTTTGTGGCCTCCTCTGGACTTGTTTGAGCAGGTCTACGTCCTGGTCGCAGTGCTGCAGGTACTCTCAGAAGAACGGAGTAGGGTGAGATTTATCTTGTTGCCTACTACAACAGCAAACAACTGTAAATTGGTGATACCCTCATTTAATAAAAGACAGTATTTTCTTCTCTTGAAAGGTTGTGAAACGTATATTTTAATGTTGTGTTGGTTAATCTTGAAGAATTTTTTTTCAAAACCTGGAGCAGTGTAATTCTGTGTAAAGGAGAATAATTCCTTAAAGCTACTTCTCATAATGGAAAGTGTCACTGGAGTAGCACGAAACATTTTAAGAATTCAGTGCTTTGTTTTCATGAAGCAACTTCCTGTGCCCCAAATCTACTTGGACATTCACTGTCTTCCTAAGAAGGCAAGGACTTGTCCTCACTTCTGTTGCTTGGTACTAATGTGCATGGGAATAGGGCAGTGTATATCTTTTCTGGGGGCAAAGAAGGCCATATTAGTGCAGAAACACTTCTTAAGCTATGTGCTTGTGTTGTCAGAGCTTAAATAGTAGTTCTGGCAGAACTAGTAAATTGGTTTTGTTATTAATACCACTATAAAGAGACCATGTTATTTTCTTTTGTAACTACTGTATTGGAATATCCAGCAGTAATTTTTCTGTGGAGGTAGAAAAGGTGTCTGAAATTCCTGTTGGTGTCAGTGGACAGCTGTTTTGTTATTCTGTATCCAGCATCAGGACCTGCATATTCTCATTGTCTGTCATCTAGAGCTGCTGTGGCTGCTGCCCACAAAAGCATTCAGTTCCTGCCATGCTCACATACCAAACAGATGTATCAACCTCTGTTTATTCCATGCTATGAACTGGAATGGAAGATGTTTGGAATTAGCTCTACTCCCTCTATAAAAGGATTACCTTACCCATAGGGAGACCACATGTTGTGGTTTCCTCGGCATGGTGCTTTGTCATCCCCAGTGTGACAGTGTAAAGCCTTTCCGATGGCTCCTGTTGCATATGTGAGAAGAATCAGGAATTCCCACTGCTGCTTGGTGTCATAGCTATGAGAAGTGTCTGCTTCCAAGAAGACTGTAATACAGCTTTGGACTAAGACCTCCCTGAGAGATACGGAAAAGATGATCAGCCACAGTGATTCAGAACTATATTTTTGTTGGTTAAAACATTTTATTTCTAATACAGTATGAATAAGAGTACAAGCAGTCTTTATATACTTGGTTTGAAGTCTCACTTGCTTCTTCCCGGGTAATTAATGTTTCAGAGTATTAGTCTAGAAAGCCAAATGAAAAAAGATAGAGCCTTCCTCAGAACACTTAGTTTCACAACAGAAGTGAAAGAATGCAGAACTCTGAAATTACTGGTGATCAAGGAAAAAGTCTTCCCCTTTCTCACAGGTACTCTTGATATCTGTAAGTGCATTACTGAGATGATGAATTAGCACAGGTCCTTTTCTGTGGGGACTCTGGCTATAGCGTGCTGCCAGAGAGTGCAGGGATTCTTTTGCAGACCACTAGTAGTCAAAGGTACTGTTGCTCTTGATGAAAATCTATTACAAGCTTCCCAAGGCAAACTTGTGTATTAAATTGCAGGAACAGATTAAATATCTACTTTGTTTCATCTGTATTTTTGCCTTATTTGTGTTACTCTTCTGTTGTGATAGTATACAGTTGATTCCTGTCTTGAAAAGGAAGTGGATAGGAAAGATCCGGTTAAGATTCCTTTCAACTGTGTTTAGCACATAGGAATTTCAGGGGCTATTAAAAGCACCAGAAGGCATCCATTCGAAGTAGAATGGTGCCTGAGAATGCTAATATGTTTTTTTTACTATCATTTAAATACTCAGTGGTTTACCAGATGTCTTAGCAAAACTGTGTGGAGTGTGTTCCAGTAGATACCAGGACAGCTTAGACAGGTACAGAGTACCCCAGACTCCAGTCTAAGGCAGGTTTACACACTTCATCTTCAAAGTCTTACTGATAGCTGATAGCTTTGCTAAGAAACTTGCTAAAGGTGTGTGCCCTTTTAGCCATGCCAGTTGTTAGAGGTAGCCAAATGTGGAGGCCTTGGGTCCCAGAGGCATATCTTCTGTCCTAGCTAAATAGGTAAGCACATGGCTGCTGTGGTTCTGTGTCCCCAGGGCCAGCCAGCAATGAGACTTATTCCCAATAAGGGTACATGCATGTAAACATGCTCCCATACAGCAGCTGGCCACAGGGATCAACAGAGACTCAAACTAGTGCTTTTAGTGGCACCCAGAGAGCACTCAAGAGCTGCACAGAAGGCCTAGTCCTTTTCCTTCTTTCCAGCTTCTCAGGATGGATGTTCTCTAGGGGAATTTCCACGTAAACTCACTGACATATGCTATATGGGTCCCACTAGTTCTAAATGGTCTAGGTAGTTGCTGAAGCTTTGATCTGTTGATTTGCTTCCCCTGTTGTTGGCACCTGGACCCTTGAACCCCTGTGGTCTGCATTCTCACTCCGGTTGCTGGTACTTAGACCTCTTACGTGCTTGCTGACGAGTCTGGCTTGAAGTTGGCTTGAGTTCATGTGCACACTCAGAATAGAAAGTACATCCACAAAGATGACAGAAATAGGGTTTAATGCCAGTATGGGATAGGCTGTCATGATCAAAAGCAGGGCTCAAACAGACAAGTGCAGTGACCAGCTCCCCATTTGCACTGAGCCTGTCACATTTGTCCCTTTTTTTGCTGTTTTCTCATACTTGTTTCTTCTTCATCCACCTTTATCCCTGTCTCTCCACCTGTAGTGCTTTTCCTTAAACATTTCATAATGTCTTGCATATTCTCACAATCCCATGATAAATTTTACATAATCCCAAATGTTCTTCCTTCCTACATCCTCTGATAAGTCCTGTACTCCTTAAGGCAGTAAACTTTAGTTTTCAAGGTATTTCTGAGGAGGGAGTTTCCTCCTTTACTCATCTTGGAGGGTTTCATGCTGGAGGAGTATGGTCAAATTGATGGTCTTATGAATAGCTTATTCAGGTGCTCCATTTTCACTCATCAGGCTTTTCTTTCCTGATTTCCTACTTTTCACTGGTCCTTGCTGGGTCTGTCTCTATTATGATTGGCCTTTAATCAGACAACCTGATACTGGTCTCCCAGGGGCCACGTAGCATCTGCCAGAACTGGATCTGGGTCTGACATGGGCAACCAAAAGACTGACATCAGCTGAGGATACAAAATGCCCAATTCCTTTGCTGCTACTTCACAGTGTTACGGAAGTTTAGCATTGCAGTTTTGCCTGCTGCTGAACTCCTATTCAGTTTATAGGCCTGTATTCTGGAAAGGAAAAGTGTGATATCTACTTACACTGTGTTAAATATATACTCTGCTTTTGATGTAGACCTTCTGGAGGTGTTAGCATCATACATGTAGTGGAGGCAAAGCTCAGCAATGACCACAAGCAAGTAGTGCTGCTTTGCTGAATTTGTCCTCTGTGCTTGTTGCAGAACCCATTTGAGGTAGATAGTGCAGGGATGCATAATAATAGTAAGGAGTTCTGGAACATAAAGCAACTAGACATCCTGCTTCTGTGTGTTCTGGTCCAGAAAAGAGCTGTCTGGTAATAGCAATGGAAAAATATTTCTTGGGCAGATTTAACAAAGGCAAAAAGCAATCATACATCCTTGTTTAGAAGGGAAGTAATGTCTTCATGGGTGGACAAGGAGGCTAGTCGTTAATTTGACCTGCAAGCATCAAGATACTGCTCAGTTCGTTTTCATGGTAGCTAAGCAGGCAAAACCCACAAACCCACAATGTGTAATAGCCAGTATTTGGCTATCTGACGTCTGGATTCGGAAAACCTGGCATGTATTATTTCTAAGGTAAGAGCCCAAGAGCTAGCTTGAGGCTTTGCCAAGTTGCTTCTGTCAGGAAGAGAAATAGATCATGTGATTTGAGGGTTGTGAGATTTTTTATGTGTGTATGTACAGTCCTGTTTATTTACAAAGCATGTAAGCAGAGCCTGTTTGCTTGAGCAGAGTAGAAACCAAGTGCAACAAGCAGCTATTTTGTTGATATTTTCAAGTCTGCCTGTCTGGCAAGTACTGTACTAAAAAACCTCCCTAAAACTCCAAACCCAACACCCATACCCTCCTCCCCCCCTCAACTATCTCTCCTGAGATCACACAGCATTTCAGCTGGGTTTTTTTTTTCTGCGTAAAGCACAGAGGCACATATAACTGCAACAGCTTCCCCCAACTCCTTTAATTTTGTGATTGTTATTTATAAAATTCTTAGCTCTTCACACACTTCACAGTTTGACTGGATTTGATGTGTGTTTTGGACAGTGTTTTTCTTTCCCATTTATTTATTTGTTTATTTATTGCAGCTGTTGTGTAAAAGACCCAATGTTCCTTTTTTTTCACTTAGACTAAAAGGAGGGTTTTCAGCCCAAACATCACCCTTGATTGAAGCCAAGTACAGAATTCTTTAGAGAGCAGCTTGATCACAGACAGGATTTTTTTTTAAGGATGACAGTGCTGTACCTAAAGTGCAACTTTCAAAAGAAGTCTTTATGCATGCTAGAATACCTTTGTTCCCTCTCTGGACTTCACAGTTTGTTCCCAGGTCACATCATGTGGCATCTGAAGACTCCTGCCCTTTACTGTAAATAGCTCTGATCAGGAATTTCTCATGGACAGGTGTGAGCTGCTTTAGGATCAGTCTTCCCGGGCTTCTGCCAAGTCTTCACTGGACTTCTCTAGGATAAGAGTGTTTAGATTTAGTTTGTCATGTATGTTTGGTTTTCCCCCCCACCTTCTAAATTACTGCCTTTCTTCTCTAGGAAGCCTGACTAGGTTATCTCATGATGCTTCATCACCCTGCTCTCTTGGTCTAGCGTTGTATGAGTCAGCTGGAGCTCACGTACACGTTGTCTTCCTTAACTCCTGAAAGCTTCTGAGACTCGCAACTTCCTGGCTCTCTGAGCTGCTTCTAAAACATCTTTTTTTTCCCCTACAACTAGCAGTACATGTGTGTGCTGGTTCCTGCAGAAAGTAATCTGAGATTGAATTGCAATGGAGTTTTATATGCAAGTACAACAGCAAGTTTATCCCAGAGCTTTCCGTTTACCCTCCCTCCCTTCACCCGTTGTTACCTTTTCCCCCCTGCCTTCCTGGTCAGTCCTCGTTCTTGTCCCTGTTTGTGTTCAGGTGTTCCTGTGCCGTCTGCTCACAATCCTCTGTCATCTGTTTGCTTTGTTATCCCTTGCCTTTGATTTTGTGGTGGCTGTTGGAAAATTGAAGTACTGATGCATTGTAAGAGGTAAGATTACGTGAAGTGAAAGTTAGAAATTCAAAAATATGGTGGAACTTCACTTACTACTGCATGTATGTATATGTTTGAAGTTTTTATAATAATTCAGTTATCAGCTTGTAATAATCAGAGTTCACAAGAAATAATAGGATTTGTTATGATGTAGCAAAAAATGGTCCAAGTATATAGTGAAGGACAAAAATGTTAGAGGCTTAAGATGCGTTTAACGTTGATTAAACAGTAGTAATGTCTGTGGTTTATCTTGACTTCAACAAGATTTTGGCACTTTATTATCAAACTGAGGAAGCCTGGGCTAGGTAAGCAGACAGTGGTTTGAAATCTGCCTTAAAGGGCTGTGTGCAGTCGCTAGTGGTGTACTCTTGAAGTCATCATTTACTGGAGCCAGTACTGTTTAATTTCTCTGTTAATGACCTGGCTGATAGGGTGCAGTGTGCCCTCAGCAGGTTTGCACATGATGCAAAACCAGCAGGAGTGATTAATGCACCGGAGGGTTGTGGCTGCTATTCAGAGGGACCTCAGCAGCCTGGAGAAAACTTCAAACCTCCTGAAATTCAACACATGGAAATGCCAAGTCCTTGCACCTAGGCAGGAGTAACCCCATGCACCAGCGCAGGCTGGGGCCAGCCAACTGGAAAGGAGTTTTGCAGGAAAGGACCTGGTAGACAGCATGTTGAACGTGAGCCAGTAAAACATAAGGCAAAGTGTTGCCCAGCAAGTCAAGGGAGGTGATCCTTCCCCTCTGCTCAAGCCTGGTGAGGCACCCTGCAGTGTTGTGTCCAGCGCTGGGCTCCCCAGTACAAGAGAGCTGTACAGGGACATACTAGAGTGGGGTCACTTCAGGGCCACAAAGCTTAATGGTGAAGGGCTTGGAGCCCCTGTCATACAGGAAGAGGTTGGGAGAGTTCGAATTGTTCAGCCTGGAGAAGAGAAGGTTACTGGGGATCTCACCAGTGTGCATAAATAAATACCTGATGGGTGGGGGTAAAGAAGACTGACTTCTTAGTGATGGCCAGCACCAGAGGAGGGGCAGAATGCACAAACTGAAATATAGTAAACTCCATCTAGATGTAAGAAAAACATTTGTTTTCTTTTTCTTTTTTTTTTAATCTGTCTTACATCAGGAATTTGTATTTCTGACTTCTATACTTAAACTGTAATCCTAAGACTAGTTGCTTTTGTAGTTGGTCATCTTTTTCTGTTGAAAGCACCTTTTTCAGTAGTCAGTTAAATTCACATGAGAGTACGTAGCTTTTCTTTGCTACTGTTCTGTTTATTCTTGTTTATTAGCCATGAAGTCAAACCCTGTAAAAACCCCAAAAAAGCCTGTCTAAACAACATCTGTCTGGTCCAGTTCTATGTCTGTGGCTTTCATTTCCCCTTCTTACAGTAACTGGGGCTTCACAAGCTTTACAACACTAATTCTTTTTCCTCTGGCTCTTTCTAGAATTCACTGGTATTTGGTGTTCAGCTGGTTTGCATCTAGGAAAGGTACTGGGTCTCAGATCTGTAGGCAGATGGACAAAACTAATCGATAAGGGAGGTATTTAATTGTTGTTCATCATCTGTCCTGGCTATTTCAGAAGCATATACTGTACTGTTCCTGCATCTTGATTTTTGATGCTTTTTCTAGTAAACATTTGATGCTTTTACCTAGTAAACATTCAGTGGATTCGGGTTGGGGGGGGGGGTTGCTTATTTATTTATTTATGATAACTTCATAGCCTTAATTGTGATGGAGAAAGCTTTTTATGGAATTACATTAATGATGTGATAACTCCTTCAGCACACATGACTAATGTACTTGTCATGCGCCAGGTAATACAGAAACTCCCTTTTGGGGGGCAACCTCGCCTTTATTCACTAGCAACAAACCCGTCATTTTGGTTTCAGTGGAAGCTGCTGTGAGGTAACAGCTGGGCAAACTGTAACAATTTCTTCATAGTTAAACACCTATGAAGTTATTTTTACCTGTGACTTGAGTCTAAGTTAGTACCAGCCCATTCTAAGAAATAAAATGCAAGCTGCAGATGCTCCAAACTACAGCCAAAATGGAACACCCCACTCATTGAGTAGCTCACTGATGGGAGTTTGGCAATGAAACTTTTTATGAAAAGAAAAGAGGATATGGAATTAATATTTAAAGTTCTCTACTTTCAAATGAAATGAGAACTTTTAATGTAGAGATGTTGAAAAACTAATTCTGGGTGTAATGCAGTTAACTGTCAGCATGGATTCTGGGGTACAAGGATTTACTTGTAAAACACGTTGCACTGCATTTTTGTTGGGATAGGCACATTATAATAATGAGGGGGCTATAGCCATTTTTATACAAATGTAAACCTCAGTGGTGTATGTTGTGTGTACTGCGGACATTCAGTGCTATCAACCAAAATGCTGTCCCCTTCCTTTTTAGCCCTACCTGCATGCATTTTGTGGCCCTGTGTTGATCTGTTTATTGCCTTAGTTGGAAAGGAGGATCAGAGGCTACAGTACAGCAGCTCCTGTTGTACATTCTCAAGTAGTGCTGATATCCTCCTGCATGACCTACATACTGAAGAATTAGGAGGCACTCAAGAAAGGAAATAATACTTGCTAAGTGAAAGCGGTATTTTTTTATTTTTTTTTTTTTTTTAAGTGGGATTATGTGGAATTCTTAGAAAAAGATATTGACAGGATTTTCATAGTCTGCAGAGTTCAGTCACAGACTGCTTTGGGGATTCTGAAAGGTATTTCTTCTTTTGACTGTAATAAATTTTATATTGTTTATAAATAGTTTTGAGATGATAAACTAACGATTCTGTTCTGGTTTTTTTTTCTTTCCTTTGTGCTAAGTTGTTTTATAAAGCCAAATGTAAATGGATCACGGTGAGTGGTTTAACTGATTAGAGAAGGGAAGGTGGTGATATCTCTCCCTCTCCCCCCCCAAGTAATCTAGTCTCTTTTTAATCAAATCTTCTGGAGTTGGAAATCAAAGTTTTGTAATTTAAAATGTAAGTGAAGATTGAAAGTCTTAAAGTTTCTGCTTTTTTCCAGGTTTATTACTGCTGCTAGCATTCAGTCTTACAATTTCACAGTAATGCAAAAGTCTGCTTTCATTACAGTGTTACTTCATTGCATCTAATAGAAATTGCTAGAACTTCAATGGAATACAGACTGGCTTCCTTCTGCCAAATTGGAGGATTGAAATTGCTGTTGTGTAGAGGTCTGGGGGGTGTTGACAAAGCGTCAGTGGAGGTGCTTTGATGGAAGTGAATCACCAGCTGGATGGGAAGGTGAAAACTTGAGAGTCTGTAAGTCAGCTTTTATTTTGTATGTTGATTTGACTGCGAAATGCAAATCTTGGGAGAAGGGGCAGTTAGCAAAAATCAGGAAATGCACTATTTATGTTAAGGGCAGCAAATGTTATGAAATGTAGGAGGAGACAGTAATGTATTATTGTAATAAATATACCCTTTGTCAGTATCTTTTTTTCTTAGTTTTAAGGGCTTCATGCTATTTAAATTTAGCAAATATGTCTAGATATTGCACATTACTATTCCAGATTAGCTTAATTTTTCTGGAATCTGTTGAACATGGAGTGTTTTGCTTAATTCATAGTGTGCATTGTTTAGGGTTCTCTTTATCTTGGTTTTTAAAAAAGCAGAACAGTTTAGTCCATTGCACACTGTTGTATCTGTGTACTTCAGAACAGTCCAATCTCATCTTCAACTGGAATCCATAAGCATAATTAAAATGATGGTGGTGTTCTGATGTACTTAGGTTCGTTAATGATATAAGCACAAAAGGGAATTGTTTTACTAACAAGAGATGCTCACATCTTTTCGATTGTATGATTGTGATTTGTCCATTTAAAAGTTTTCTATCAAGTGTTTTGATTTTTCTTAAAGACAACAATTCTTAGTGTGAAAGATGTGTGTATGTGTTTCTTCCAAACAAAGATGACTGGTAGAAAGACATGATGTCTATACACTCTCAACAGAAGGATTTTTCACGCACCCACACACCCCTTCCCCCCAGTTCTTGGTTTTGAGAAATTTTTGAGAAATGATGTTTAATGGTTTCCTGTAAAGCATAAATATATATGCATGTAAATGCAACATATCTTTAAAAAATCTGTTATGTATTTGCCTTAGTTGAGTATTTCTTGCCTTTTTTTAACGAAAGATGCTGAATTTAAAAGGTCACCCAGGCTTTTATTGCACTGTAAGTCAGTCTTAGTACCTCAGTGTTGTTTTGTTGACTTTTTTATCCTCGTCCCCACTGTTGTTACACGTGCAGTTGACAAACACTGAAGCATTAGCTAAAGGAAACAGTTACTGACTGAGGCTGGCATAACTCTTGATTTCAGTGGGCTGTATTAATTCACACCCACACTGACTGCAAGTGTTTGTCTCCATCTTGTACACCTGTTTCTAGCTTTTACCTAGGTTGATGATTATAACATCCTTGCATGAGGAAAGCTTGATCTGTCTCCCTCCAGGACTCGCCAATAACTGTATTTGAATTGCCCTTAGGGTTTTAGGCAGGGCACCAGGAGCCATTACTGTCCCTCAGGATCTGATTGTGCTGTATCTGAAATGACGCCAACCTACAACAGTCAAAGCAAAAGGCCTGTGTGTGATTCTCAAATGCTGTTGTGTTTGTACTGCTTTAACTTGGAGGCCAATTTGTTCATTCTTGGAACCAGTGCCATTTTTTTTTCTTCATGTCATATCTGAGGTAATGGGTCAGTGAAGAAACTAAGGCATGGTTGTGATGATTCTTTGCCATTTTTAACATACTTTGATTTTACCTTTTCATGTACCTTGTGCTCTCTTGGCATTTTTGATGTTACAATGGGAAATACCGCATGTTTTCAAGGTTTTAGGAGGTGCTCACTGTGTGTGTCTGCACACCCATGAGGAGCTCAGCAGGTGAGCATGAGGACTGCTTGGTTAATATGGCAGCACTGCTGCTGTGCTCAGGTCTTTGCAGGCTTGTTAGGGAATCAGTCTCTGATAGTACCCGGATTAAAGATGGATTAATTCTGGGTATAGTATTAGTTCCCATTTCTATTTACTTTCCTACAGGAAAGCTGATTTCTGGCACAGAAACTAGTATCTGGAGTGCTGGTGATATCTTATGCTGTCTCAGCTGTCTTCTAGGTGGATGTTTCCTAGATTTCCAATTGGCAAATTCTGTAACAGGATTTTAGTACCTAAGACATGACAAGCTTACACAGATTCCTTATGCTTATCAAAATACAGGCGATAAATATCTCTTGTGTATGGTTCTGGGAGAAGGGCTGACCTCAGCCTAACAGTTTTGCAACTGAGATGGAGGGGTCCTGCTGCAGCTTTTCCCCTTAGGCCAGTCTTTTTTCCCCTCTGCACTTGGTTCAACGTAAGGGAGTTATGTAGTAATTCTTCTAATGTCTACATGCTATGTAGGTAGACATTTCTTTCACCCTAACAATTAGATAGTGAGATTTTCAGACTAACATACTGCTTCGATATTTTGGGTTTAATGTACATTAAAATGAAACAATAATAATAAAAATAATCACGTATTCTTGGGTATATGGTTCCCACTCAGAAATTACAAAGCCGCTACTTGAAGGCCCATATGGAAGAAGAGCTCACTTACAAAGCACAGGCTCATTTGCTCTTGTAGAGCCTTATCACCCAATTCCTTCCATTTTTGGGGGTGAAAGTTGAGACTTTTGGGTTGGTGTTTTTTTTTTTTTTTCCATTTTTTCTGGATTCTGGGTGTCTGTTAGGAATATCATGGATATAACATTTTATCACCTCTCTCCAGAAGTGGCCAGGATAGCTGGCTGTCCTTGCATTTGACAGGTTCTATTTTTACAGGCTCTCTTCAGCATTAATTAATCCAGCATCTTTCTTCAATTTCATAGACCATCATCAGCAATTAATCTGTGTGGTAGAAGGCGTGTAATTTCTTGTCTCAGGAGCTCTTCCTAACAGCAGTGGCACTAGGTAGGCTTTTAAGCATTCTAGTTCTGTTTGACAAAGTTTTGATAATGCAGGCATTGATATTGAAAGGAAATTGTGTAAGGTGCAACACCACCTTCATTGTCCAGAGACGTGTGTCATATTGGGTTAACAATAATTACAATCTGCCAAAGCAGGGACTTAATTCTTGAAAGTGTATGGGGACGAAGTGAGGTTTCAATTAGTAGTTTAGTTTAGCTGTAGATGGGTTACTAGTGTAGCATTTTCACCTACGAAGGTTGCACGTACAGCACGCCTTCTGTGGTGGATTGCCTCTGTACGTCTAAAACTGAAGCTATTGCTAAGGCAAGGCATTGGCAATCCTGTTATAATTCATGTCAAGTAATGATGTATCCACAGTATAACACAGTGTATCATGGATGGCATGGTTATTTGTAGTATGAGAAAAGCTATTCCCATTTGTAATCAATACTGTAGGTTTTTTAGAAGTCTTGGAGCAGAAAATTCCCCTGAATACTGATCCTAGTTCAACAGTAACGTTGAAAGAAAAGATTTGTGAACTGGAGGGAGGGGGGAAGGAATGGACCAGAACCAAGCCCTAAAAAATTGTCTTGTGTATCTTTGCCCATATCTGTGATCTGATTATATCAGCCAGGAGCTAGAGATTCTAAATGCCATCGAAGACTCATTTGAAACATGAAAGCACCCATTATAGGCCATAACAACTGTTTAAAATTCACTGTGCCCAAAACCTGTTATGTTTTCATTGCAGAAAAGATGCTGAGGCTTTAAAGGTACAACAGTACATAGCTAGATCGTGCTAGAAAGAAATGGCATTTGATTTAAGGCTTGGTAACTGCAGGAGGGCTGCCTTGTTGATAGTCCTGTTTGGAGATAGGAAAGAGTATTTGCAATTCACTGAGCCTTTGACAAGGTGACTTAGGAAGGGTGATGCCATTTGCTGTCTTCTGGAACAGGAGGGACCTGAGAAATCATAGTTCAAATATCAGTGACGAAAAATATTGCACGATTCAGTTTCATTCTGAGAAGACAGACAGCACCTGGCAAAGGAATCCTGTTAATACAGTAAAACGTAAGAGCTTTCTACCTCTGGGAAGTTTATCTTGGCTCAGAATAGAGAGAATTCCCATCTTTATAAAATTTTCACTCGTTTATAGATTCGCTACATTTTTAAAGTCAATGTCTGTTAAAAATGTTTTGTTTCTTCTTTATTAGACTTCGTAATACAGAATGTAATATTAATCAGGTCAGTAAGGCTTAGTTAAGATGATGCTGAAACCCACATAGGATGCTAATGGTTTTTCAATACAAGGACATCTGTACTGTACAGACTGAGAGTATAAGAAGATTCGTGAGTGTAATTGTTTCAGTATGATTATAGGAGAAATGATGGGGTGAGTCACCCAGGCTTATTGTAACCTTAAGGTATTGTTCTTCATGAGAAGTCCATAATGAACCATGTATATTTATCCTTTAAGCCATTTGTACTGCATGTGTTACTGCAGAGTTTTTAAGGTTCTGTGTAAAAATTCATGGAGAAGATACTTCATACTGAAAACACACTTCAAGAGCACAGTTCTGCTGGTGGCTTAAGCCCACATTTAAAGTCTTACCTTATCCTCAGCACTTACTGTTTCTGTTCTTCTCTATTGCTAGCACTGGTGCTTTTGATGCAGTCAGTTGGATCAAGGTTTGATCAGCCTGAAAATTGCTGCAGAGCATGAGAGGAGGTTTTCATATGGGTTACGGAGCTATGTAGCATAGCCGCAGAAGCACAAATGCAGGCAGAAGAAATGCCTGGAAATAAGCAGAAAGCAGGACAGCCCCTCTCACTGAAAGCATCAACTTGGATCAGCCTAAGTTAGTTGTGCAACTTTACTCTGACAGTTTATAAGGAGATAATTCTAACAAATATCACTCAGAAGATATACTGAAAAGCAGCAAATCCAAGAGCTCATTACCATTGAAATAACTGATCCATCTTCTGCACAGTCTTGTCCCCATCGCCTTATCTCCACATTTGCACTCATTTGCAGCTTGCTTGTTATGCTTCGGCTTGCTAGAACAACCTCCAAAAGAAGTGACTGAAGGAGAGGACAGGTTTGCATGATCATGACTATGAGCAAGAGGAGCAAGACTGACTCATGGCGGGAGTGGGCTATCAGGTTGATTCTGTACACATGACTGAACTGCAGATCCACTCTCAGCCCCAGGATAGGAAGAAGTGGGGAGATTCGGTCCCTGCCACTGAAAAAAATAAGGAATGGAGGGTGATGACTTATTCCTCTCCAATGTTTGTGTTCTGCTGTTTTTTGTTCCATGCCCTGTCTCGCAACAGCTGTATTGCTCATAACTCTTCTGTGTGCTGCTTTTAACTTGTGAGATAGAAAATTAACCAGTTTGATTTACTTTGGGAATGGTTTTCCTGATTTTATCAGAGGAGTGTACAGCTAGAGGCAGCTGAAAAAAAAAATGGAGTAGGGAGCGTGACCTGCTATTGTAATGTTAGTGCTGATTTGCTCCCAATAGTAAAATGGAGGGATTGCTGAAAAAATTCAGAAGAAATTCTACAAGAGGGAGATAACATACATTAAAGTGTAATAAATGTAAAACATAGCTCATAGAGAAAAAGCCTTTACAACTAGTGGTGGAATCTAGTGCAGTTATTATTGATACTGGAGGAGTACTGGATCCACAGAAGTCACAGCTTACTGCTGTAACAGGGCTGTAAATAGGATGTTAGGGACTATCAAGAAGGGAATTGTGCTCAGTGGTTAAATAAGCAGTGTCTTTTGCCTTAACTGTGGCACTCAGTGCCTGCTCTCCTCTCAGAAAGAATATAATAAATGATTGGGAGAAGTGACATGGAATTTATAAAACTCTGAGTGACGTGAAAAGAGTAAGTAAGAATTCGCTGTTTCTTCCTGTATTATCAGGAAGCTTGCAGGCAGTTTCTGAACACACAAAAGGAAACTGTTCTTCAAATGTGGGCAGTTAAGTGTGTGGAAGTCCTTGCCACAGGCTGTTAAAGTTAAATTTTCATCAGTTCAAGAGGTGACTAAGTTCATAAGAAAAGACTTCACCGGAGACTGTTAAATACAAAGATCCCATTTGCAGCCTAGAAAGTCCCTATGGCAGATTGTTGCAGACTGGGTCAGTGTTGGGCTGGTGTCACGTGTTTGGTCATTCCTGTATTCTTCCCAAGATGTCCACTTTGAGATACTGTCAGAAATAGGATAATGGATTAGATAGAATTTTGATGTGACTCAGTGTGGCCATTCTTCTTCTGGCAGAACTCAAAAGTTGCTACAGGTATTGATTGTCAAAATAAGTTTTATGCTTGAGAAGATGGAGTTATAATGTGAAAATGGCTCATGTAAATCTAGACTTTGAGTGTTAATGAGCCGTACTTGGCACTGATAGTTTTTGAACTCTTCAGGGGAGAAAAATACTTATTTTGAAGATGAAAGTAGGCAACTGTTGATTATTGTTTCTTCACAGGTAGAACAACAGCTGTGCAAAACTCTGGTTAAATCACACATACCAGTACTGAGTGTTGCAATGTCATGGGTAGTTTTTAAGGAACTTGGTCAATGTAGATCACTGAACAAAATTTCAGGTCTGTAGATAAGGAAGTGACCAGTAGTATATAGTGAAAATCACAAACTCCATGTTCCTTTTCTAGAAAATAATTCTGTAGTAGTCCTTTATTGTGATGACCATACTGAAACAGTGAATAGGAAGGTAAAGTCATTTCAGGTGCTAAGCAAGAGGCCAGAACTTTTCTCCCTAAATGTTATTTATTTGCACATGTGCAGAATAAGGAAGAAATAAACTTGTACCTTATTTTTCAATATATATAGAAGTTATGAAGGTGTTCTGAACTGTTCCCCTCCTACTCTCCAAAATGTTTTTGATAGTCTCATCCAGTTTTTTTGTATCTTTTAAATAGAATTTCTAGTCTGGTATCTTCTCTGTTTTGCTGGAGGTTTTGTTGCATGAGTCATGTGCATTAGTAGTTCTCCCTGTTTTAATTAAGTGGCAGAGCTGTTGAATCCTTATCAACTGGAGTGGAGGGGACAAAACAGAATAAAACCTCACATCTCATCCTGATTCTTAGGTTAATCATCCAGTGTCTCTAAAGTCATAATCACATAATTCTTCTAGTCGCCTACAGAATCTTCTAACATGGATGCTACTTTAATATTGAGAGAAAGAATGAGCAAGAAAAATACTTGAATTCCACAATGAAAATGTACAGGTTTTCAAACTTACTAAAGGTTGTAATCCTGCATCTTGCTTCAGACCTCTGTGATAATTTCCCAGTTTAGTTTCCATCTCTCTCCCAGCAGTTTGACTAGTCCCGCAAGTTAACTCTGATGTTGTTTGCCGTAGAACTGCCATAAAATTTTGGTTGCACCCCCACATTAATTCATTTACTGAAAGCTACGAGCCATGTGCAGTGATAATGTGTTTATTCAGAGCTTCAGCAATAAACTGCTGAAAATCACCCTTGTATAAAAATAAGCTTCACCCCTCCCTTTTTTGTAGCAATTGAGATGGCAGTTTTATAAAGTTAGTCATGAAATTTTGACACTGTTCAGATCAGTGACAACCTCATTATATTTTCCATGGAAAATGCTGGTTTATTGCACTTTCTCATCTTTTTTGGAACTCCTCAGAAAGTTTCTGAAACAAAAAAAGAATTGATTGCTGTGAAGTTCAGGAAATAGAAGATCCTTGAAATCTTTTTCATGTGTTTTTAATACTCTTGATACCTTCTTTCTTAAAAAAATATAGTAGTAACACAACCAGTTTTAGAGTCTGTAAAGGCAAAACCAGGATCTCAAAAAATTATGAAGTTTTAACTTTATTAGTGCTTTCTTGAGCCCAGGCTTGTTTGGGAATCTGGGTTTAAAAGATGAGATGTAGCGTAGCTAACTAAAAGAAGGCCTCTTTGAGGTTGTGTAGAAACCACCATGCAGTGCTTTGCTATTTGGCATGTCTCTGACTTTGAGAATTGTGTGGATGCCAGCTGTGCCTTTTGCACTCTTTCTCCACACTTAATAGACACATAAATTATGTGCTTAGTTTTTTTCCGTCTCTCTTGGAAAGGGAAGTCAAAGTATAGGAGAAGTGCAAAAATCAGTTGTAATTAGAAACTAAAACATTGAGCAAATATTTGCGTTGCATGTCACTTCCATTTTTCTCAAGTCTGAATTTTTTATAGATGTGAATAGTTCTTGTAGTCTGCTAAGAATTAGAGTTCCCTTTCATTGCTGTGTACGTGCAGCACATGCTGCTTGAATATTACACCCACTTCTTGGCCTTTTTCATTTATGTGAATGGCAGCTCATGAGCAGTACTCAAGAGTAAGATTGTTCTCGGCCAGACCAGTTTGCAGTTTTCAAGGCAGGTGGTGTAACTTCAGATTTAGGCTGCTGTACTAAGCTGTGTAACTCTGGACTGCAGTTTCTTCCTTCTGCCAGAAAGGAAAAAGAAAATGCTCATAAAAATATGTTTTAATTCACTGTGTTTCATTAGACTCTTTTTCTCACAAGATTCAAGGGTATTTTTAGCTCTGTTTTCACATGGACTGTTCTAGTGGGTTGTTACAAAGAGCTTCCTCTCCCAGTCAGCCCATTGACTGTCAGGCCTTGCAACTGATGCTCTACTTCAACAAAAACTCTTTTGATTTTGGAGAGAGTATGATATATTGGCAAGTGACTTCAGCTCCAGGCTTTGTTGGATATTAGTGTACAGGCATTCAGTAACTCATCCACATCCAGAAAATGCAATGATCCTATTTCTCATGAGAACATTTTTTTTATTTAAGTGAAAAATGAGAGTCTAAATTGGATGCCTTCACATTACATTTGAGTCATTTTCTTTGCTACAGTACTTTATCTCCTCTCATTTCTTAATTTAAGAAGGGAAAGAATCCATAATGCAAGCTTCAAAAGCCCTCAGCTTTTTATGTTCAAGGGCAGCATCTGCTGAAGCTCCCTCATTGTGCTGACAAGGCTGCCAGTATCTGTAATGGTTTGACCTTACAAACCATTTAGTATGGGTACCCCTTTACATGGGTAGAGGTACAGTGACAGGACTTACGGGAACTTCGGAGTGCAGTAAGGTGAGCACCCTTTACTCTGCTTTCAGTGCGTAGCCCAGGTAGGATGTACCGTTGTACCCAGGGGTAGCTGTGCCTAGAGCTGGCTGTACTCACCACTCTGTGCCTGCTCAGGCACCTTCACACATACAGTGCTTTTCCAAAATTCCTGGGACCCAGTGCTGGAGAGGAATGTGGAGATCCCACCCTGCAGAAAGCCGGTGGATGTGCTGGTGAGCAGGGAATGGAGCTGAGCGTGAGGGCAGTGACAAGCATGGCAGCCAGCCTGCAGAAGTGGTCCTCCTGTAGTGAGCATCTTTCTGGGTTGGTTGTCACCGAGGAAGTGCGGAAGGGTGCTTGATGGAGAAACGGAGATGGACGTTTTCAGAGCAGCCCTGCAGAGTAGGACTTGGGGGTGTTAGGTGATGAGAAGCTGAACATGAGCCAGCTTCAGTGTGCACTCACAGCCCAGAAAGCCAGCCGTATCTTGGGCTGCATCAAAAGGAGCGTG
>WYDI02010717.1:0-14622 GCA_009867235.2 Psittacus erithacus | reverse complement strand
AAATAAAATAAAATAAAATAAAATGCTGAGTAGATTGGAAGTGAAACACCTGAATACTTGTTCTTGACATGTTTTGCAGGTTTATTCTGTAAGACCAATCAAAATGCCTAAATGACTATGTTCATTTTAGGGTTCGTAGTGGTTAGTGTAAATATAAGCCATGACTTTATATAAGTAATTTAAGCAATGAGATGTAAGTGATTTCTTATCACTAAAATCCATCTTTGGATAAAATAATGTAAGATTGGAACAAAGCTAAAAAGTCATTAGAAAAAGGATGGATATGATATGTGACTTTATTTTGATGATACATTGCTGAGATGTACAAAGTGTTGCTACAATACAGGCTATCTTCTTTTACTACTAAAACATAACATGATTGAAATTATACAAGAAAAGAAGATTTTGGTTTTTTTGTCATTTATATTTTAAAAGCTTTAAAGCTTTGTACAAGCTGGATTTCTGCATTTATGGTGTTATAATTTGGCACTGGAACCTTATATCAAGCAGTTAAAAGGAAATAGCAATATCTTGGCATTGCTTGAATTCAGTAAGAGACAGTATATAAATTCTGCTCCTTCATAATGATGAACTAAACCCAGACATATCAGGAGGTTAGTGTAAGATATTCTTGCAACAGCATTACCTTATACTGCTGAATTAAACATTAGATCACGGTTCCAATGGCTATGACTGCAAGAAAATAACTAAAAACCAGTAGAAAGGTAATAAGAAATCTAGAAAAGAAATTGAATTTATCAGAGGGAATTTCAGTTGAGAAGGAACTTTACAAAGGGCAGAACAATTAAGATAATCTTGGAGAACTATGAGGACTCTTTCTGGAATAATATTTGGACCTAATCCTGCAAGCCCTTGGTCACATAAATAATCCTGCCTCACACAAGGAACGTCACCTGACGTCAATAAAATAATTTGCAGGGGAAAGAATTACTCATATAGCTAAGGGTTTGTACATTTACTTTAATTGGTCTCCTCCCTCCTCCAAATGTTAGGAGTAACTTCTCTAGCATATTTCTTTTCACACCCATTTTGTTTGAAATAGCAGATGAAATACATAATCACACACAAATTAATAATGCATTTTATTTCTGTGTAATTATAACAGGCATTAAAAACATTAACACATAGTCACAGGGATGACCGTAAAGGGACCCAGATTCCCTCATCCTTGATGTAGCAACACTGATCTTTTGCTGAACTAATTGCAGTTCATCCATATAGAATCAAGAGAACTCGCGTGGAACTCAATAGAATAAATGAGAATGTTCTCATATTGATATCTAAGATCTATTAATAAGGAGAAGAAAATTATAAATAGATCTGCCTTCATGGACCAAATTTTGTATGAATATTTAATCAGGCAACAGGGAAAAACTTTATCAAGTGTAACCAATTCCTGTTGTGCAAAAGCCTGATTTATAAAACAAGCCTACATCAGATTTGGGTTACATCTAACTACTTCGATGTTTGCAGTGTAACTATTGAGTGGACTTGTTTCCAGCAATTTCTTATCCCTGTGAGCAGCTGTCTAACGCTGTGCTAGTAATGATTCAGACACATGCTTTCAGTAGCAACAATAGGAGCTGATTTTGAATGTTTCCCTAGGTGATAGCAGTAATCATGGCTGGGAGAAAGAGCAGAACAAGACCTGGTACTGTTTTAAAACTTGTTGGAAACAGACTCCAACCAGAATAAATTGAATTGGATTCCATCATGGTGTAGATTTTATGTTTGGGTCTGTTTTTTGCTTTGTTTTGCTTTGGTTTTTTGGGGGTTTATTTTGTGGTTGGGTTTTTTTTTGTTTGGTTGGTTTTGGTTTTTTTTCCTTTCATCTGAACCTTAGCTCAGCCACTAAGTAAAATGAAAATAACAACTGTTTCCTTTTGCAAATAGGTTAAGCTTCTAGAAAATTAACAAATCAATCACTGGAGCAGGCAGTAAAAGGAAGAACAGACCCTTAGCATTTGAGCAAATCAAAGTCAGGTGGGGAGTAATTCATTGCTCTACACCAGGCTTCCAGGGCTCTGTGCCATTTGGTTCTGCTTTTGTCATCATTTTCCGCTTTCCATGATCGTTTTTTTTGATACTAGTAATTTAATTGGTGTCATTTACTGCCATCCCCTTCTTTTGCTTGAATAACTGATACATATATACAAAGGAGGATTATTTTTTTCCAGCCTTTGTTGCAGGCAAGCCTCTGAATTTCCATCCCATTCACAGCAACTGCAGTGAAAGGTTGAGTCAGTTACCAAATCTAATATTCTGAATGCTATTGTAGGTGACTTTACTGTTATGTTTGAATGCAAATAATTAGATGGTTTATTAGTTCTTTGGACACTACTAAACAAAAGCTAATATTTTTGCCAAGAATTGTGGTGCCAGTTGGGTGTGCCCAGTTATCCTTAAGCTGAAAAAACCTTAGGAGTTTTATGGAAACAACTGAGAATTACTTTGCATCAGTGAGCAAAATCTACTGCCTCTCCCCTAAGAAGCATCTTGGAAGGTCTCTTCTTTCAGTGCTCTGGCTTAGGCCTCTTAAAAGGGAAAAGACAGATGGACAGTGTCAGTTTATCTCCTGCTCTCCAGGTCTTTATAGATATTCTGCTAGTTCTTGCGTCAGACAACAGAGCCTGAGCTGTTAAATAACACTTGCATGGTGCTTTGTCCCTTATTGCTTAGAAGTCACCTGTGTGCTCCGCACCAGCCTGGGTGCTATCATTACCCTGTGCAGCCTCTGGGAGTCAGAAGACCTTGAGGTTCTTAGTCAGCAGGCACCTCCCCGCCCTCTGACACTTGTCCAGGAACTGCAATGCCGGTCTGCCTATGTGTAGAGCTAGCAAACTGCCCAGTGCACTAGAAGTAGGTGAAAGGAGAAGCCATTGCTGCCTCTTCTCCCAGTCTCCTAAAGAAAAAAGGCTTTCTGCAGTGAGCACCATTACAAGAGACACTTGTGCTTTGCTGCTGCACAGCATATCAGTCTGTGCCTTCCTCAGACTTCTGCTGCTGTCATGTAGTCAGAGATCAGGTGAATCTGGTCTGGACCTGGGCCTTAAACTTTTCAGGGATTGATAACAGAACTGAAACAATGTTAATCAATTGAAGTTTAACACTGATTACTTCCTCAGTTATTTACCCTGCTGAAGAGAAGCAGAGGTTGTTACTTGAACTTGCTATTTGGGTTCTTCTGCAGAAAGAATGTGCAAGTTGGGCAAGATAAAGCAGAATATTGTACTGATAATTTAAATTACAGCAGTTAATTTCTTTTTAACCCACTTGTATAGGGTTGTTTAGTAATGGAGCACAAGGCAGGAAGTCTTTTCCATTTTTTTTCCTTTCAAAATCTTACTGACTATGCTACAATGGCTGTTATTTATTTTCAAAACCATAACAACAACATGTGTTTATCAGTTGTGGCTACACTGACCTTGAACTTGATTTTTAATGAATAACAAAAGTCAACAGAATACTAACTCTTGATAATCTGCAAAAGACATTAAAAAAAAAAAAGGGAGCAAGGTCAGGTAAGGAAGGCCCATAAAACCAGGTAATAATCATTTAAAGAATCCTGTTATTATTAATTACATGATTATTGGGGGGGTAAAAGAAAAGAAGTTAATATGGCCTTTCAGTCCTTCTTTCAAAATTAAGTCTGGTGGTGTATTTTCTTAACCAAAGAGAAGGACATAAGCAAAATTAAAAAATGTCAAACCAAGGTCAGAGATTTAGTCCAGGATAAAAAGAATGTAATTCAGCAGAAAATTGAGCAGCGTGTGTTGAGGGGGAGGAAGAGGACATGTGTCAATGTAGAAATTAAGAAAAACATTAAAACATTATCAGAACTGTTTACTTTATAAACTTCTTGTAATGTGCCTGCCCATTTCTTGCTTGCTTCTCATAATCTAGGTCTGACTGGTTATTACTGTACATGGTGATTGCCTGTGGCTTTGTTCTTGTGGTTGACCGCATTTTTAATAGTCAAGGGCACCTACAACACTGCCTAGGTACTATTTTGGTCTGTTGTTACAAAACAAGATAAACATAAGTGGAAGTTCTACTTGGAAAAACTCCACTGTTCACAGAACTCTTGAATAAGTTCACTCTTGAATAAGTCTGAGCAATGAATTTGCATTCTGCAACATTTTTTAAAAGTTACTTATCAATTCAGGGAGCAAGAACAATTGTATGGGACTTGCAAACCATGCTTAAAACAAGCTTAAACTGCTTAAACCATGACAGAGACAAACTTACCTAAGTTGTAACTTGAGAAATTAACTTTGACTAGCAAGCTGATATGTAAAACAAGCTTGCCAAAAAGATTTTTTTCTTATTTTTTTATTTTTTTAAAAAAATCAAAGAAAAATCCCAAACACACAGCAAAGAGGAGTGATATATTGTTGGATGAGCTTTATAGTAGAGATTTCACTGAACACTATGCAGCACTTAGCATGTAGCAGAGTCTAAAATGAGTCTGGACATTTGCACAGCCTCCTTGCTCTGCAGTGAGGACATAGCGTACCAAAATAATGATTTACGTGTATGTATGCTATGCACTCCCTCTTCTGGATAATTCTGTAGTGGCTGTGCTGGTGGAATTTCCTTTTTACTCTGCTGAGCCTAAAAACTCATCAAGGCTGAAATTATGGCTGCATACATGCTGTAACTGGACAGGTAACAAGCCGGAGCAAGCATAAAAGGAGCAAGCAAGCACAGCAAGCAATAGGTGGTCAATGAGCTCCTAGGCCTTATAACCTCTAGAAGGTCTTATAACCGATCACAAGCATGCACATGGGTTGTTACGATTTTCTCAGAGGGCTTGTATCTCTTTGAAGGTAATGGTACCGCTGTCCTGGGTTCAGCAGTAGCAGTCATTTTTCTCCTTAGTAGCTGGTGCAGTGCTGTGTTTTTGACTTTCAGCATGGGAACAGTGCTGATAACACCGATGTTTTTAGTTGCTGCTCAGTAATGTTTACGCTGACTAAGGACTTCCCGAGTCTCGTGCTCTGCCAGGGAGGAGGGGAAGCTGGGAGGAAGCAGAGACAGAACACCTGATCCAAACTAACCAAAGTAGCATTCCATACCATAGCACGTCATGCCCACTTTATAAACTGGGGGCAGTTACCCAGAAGGGTTAGATCACTGCTCAGTCGGGCTGGATATCGGTCAGCGGGTGGTGAGTGGTTATATTCTCTTCCCTTGTTATTTCCCTTATCACTATTATTATTGGTGGCAGCAGCAATGGTTTGTGTTATACCTTAGTTACTGGGCTGTGCTTATCTCAGCCCATAGGAGTTACATTCTTTTGGTTCTCCTCCCCATCCTTCCAGGACCGGGGGGAGAGGAAGGCGAGGGGAGTGAGGGAACGGCTGAGTGGTCCTGAGTTACTGGCTGACTGAGCTTAAACCATGACAACCACAAAGGGATCCTGACCAACTCTGGGCAGATGTAGTAAAAAATATTAAAATCTTGACCCAAGTGTGGTGACTGGCCTCTTCCTTTGAAATGAATCACACTAAAATAATGTTTTGAATGCCCTAGATACGAGGCATCCAAGCCTTTGATCACAATTTGGGTGCTGCAACTCAGACTCATCACTGTGAAACATGATTTTCATTTAGGAGAACAACTGTGATCTTGCAGTTGTGTCATTAAAAAAGATAGGACTCTGAACCTTACCCATCTCTGCCACAGACTACCTGTTTGACTCTGGGCGTGTCATCTGGTCTCTTTTTGCCATAATTCCCATTCTGTAAAACAAGGCTGACCACCTTTCTTGATATCCTGTGTGGAAAATGGAGCCACATACTTGAGGTATTTTGATATATGGCATTATGAGCTGTAAACAATCTTCTCAGGCAAAGAAACAAAAATTTTTATATAAAATATTTTAATCCATTACCTTCATTTGTTTTGAGCTGACTGCTCACTTTGGTTAAGGAGGAACTTCAAAGTATCTCTTCTTGTAAGCTCTGTGTGTCATGCCCCCCACCTCCAAGCTTCACAACTAAGCAAGATGACCAGCTCTCCAAGGCTTTCACTGCTTCTCCACTTGAAGCACACTCACGAGGATTGCCTAATTAATTCCTTAGGGCTGGAGAATATACCAACCAATTTCTTCCACATGCAGATATTTTGTACCCTTTGCCACACCCCTCAACACTTTTAGCCTCATTCACTCTCAGACCTCCAGAAGTTTTTAGTTTGAATCTGAAGAAAATAAAATTTTGGGGTAATCTGTTGTTCAGTTTCTTCATTCCCACACCTCTTATGGGATTACAGATGTATTAAGGCTCTTGTATCTCATATGCCCCCAGAATAACAAAATCATTGCTAACACTTTTTTTTCAAAGTTAATTAAGGCCTCAAAGTCCTATTTGGGCCATGAAATTTCATTGTTAAGCATTATGCTGCTGACAGAAGGGAATGCTTCAATTTGAAGCCAGTGAGATTTACAGGAATAAAGTAAAGCTTTGATTTAGGTTTTCAAAAGCCCAAACTATGCTTGTGCATCCATTATACATGACAGAATGATTATACTACAAAAAAAGTTACATATCCAATCTTTTGTATTTTGGCTACAGGCAGTTCAGCTCTGTCTGGTTGGGTGCTCGCTGTGTGTTCTTCCTTTTGATACACAAACAGCTCTAGGTTATCAATGAAAGGGGAAGGGATCTGAAATCACATTAGACTGTTTTCTCACTGTGTTTAGACAATGCAAGAACATACACTGCATAAAGAAGGATCTCTGTAGATCATCAATTACTGTAGGCAAATTCAGTCTCCCATTGTTCTGATGCAAAATTAGAAATATTGGTTCATAATATGTTGAAATATGTTATTTGACAACTGGAAAAGGGAAATATAACCCCCATTTTCAAGAAGGGGAAAATGAAAGACCCCAGGAAACTACAGACCAGTCAGTCTCACCTCTGTGTCTGGCAGGATTATAGGGCAGAATCTCCTGGAAAGCATGAAAAAAACCAAGGTGGTTGGTGACAGCCAGCATGGCCTTCTATGATGGGGCTACAGAAATGATGGATAACGACAAAGCAGTTGATATCATCTACTTGGACTTGTGCAGTGTTCGACACTATCCCACATGATTTCTTTGTCTCTAAATTGGAGAGACATCAGTTTGATGGATGAACCATGTGGTGGATAAAGAATTGGCTGGATGGCTGAGTGCAAAGAGTTGTGGTCGACATCTCAATGTCCAACTGAAGACTGGTAACAAGTGGTGTCCCTCAGGGGTCAGTGTTGGAACCAATCCTGTTTGACATCTTTGTCAGTGACATGGGTGGTGGGATTGAGTGCACCCTCAGCAAGTTTGCCAACGACACTAATCCATGTGGTTCAGTTGGTACACTGGAGGGAAGGAATGCCATCCAGAGGGACCCTGACACACTCGAGAGGTGGGCCAATGACAATCTTAGGAACTTTAACCAAGCCAAGTGCACCTGGGTTGGAGCAATCCCAGCACAGCTACAGGTTGACTGGATAAGAGATTCAGAGCAGCCCTGTGGAGAAGGACTTGGAGGAGCTAGTTGATGAGAAAATGAACATGAGCTGTCTGCAGTGTGTGCTCACAGTCCAGAAAGCCAACCATATCCTGGGCTGCATCAAAAGGAGCGTGACCAGCAGGTCAAAGGAGGTGATCCTGCCCCTCTACTCTGCTCTCCTGAGGCCTCACTTGCAGTATTGTGCAGAGTTCTGGTGTCCTCAACATGAAAAGGACATGGAACTGTTGGAACAAGTCCAGAGCAGGGCCACAGGGATGGTCAGGGGACTGAAGCACCTCCTGTATGAAGATAGGCTGAGAAAGTTGCAGCTGTTTGGCCTGGAAATGAGAAGCTGTGTGAAGACCTCATAGCAGCCGTCTGATACCTGAAGAGGGCCTATAAGGATGCTGGGGAGGGACTTTTCATCAGGGACTGCAGCGATATGACAAGGGGTAATGGGTTTAAACTTTCACAGGGGAAGTTCAAGTTAGATATACGGAAGAAGTTCTTTACTGTAAGGGTGGTGAGGCACTGAAAAAGGTTGCCCAAAGAAGTGGCAAATGCTTCATCCCTGGCAATGTTCAAGGCCAGGCTGGACAGAGCTTTGTGTGACATGGTCTAGTGTGAGGGGACCTTGCCTATGGCAGGGAGGCTGGAACTAGATAATCTGAAAGTCCTCTCCAACCCTAACTATTCTATAATTCTATGAAAGATTTATATGCACCCAAAAAAAAAAGATTGAGTGATCTAACGTATGGACTTGCTTTTTATCAAGGTATATATGCACCCAACTGCAGTTGGGTATCAGGCCCAGTTAAACTTATACAATTTCTAAGCTAAAGAGCTCAGTAATCTGGTGAGGGTTATGTTGATGAAATCAATCTGTTACTTACCTGCCTGCTGCATTTATCTACCTCTAATAAGTTTTTATGTACAAGTAGGTGAATTGCTCAGTATTTTCAGCATGACTGCTCTACAAGCAATGAAAACAGAAGGCTTTGAAGAACCAGCCAACTCTTTCTATTCAAGTGAAACTATACTGGTGCTTGAAATGCTTCATGTCCTTCAGATACAACCAATACAGCTGAGGACTCATTAACCCAATGGCATGAATAGACAGAGTTTGGGGTGTTACAGATTATCTGTTGTGAAAGGGTGCTTTGGCTGAGTCTAACTATTACTTGTGCAAGGAAAGGCTGGGGCAAATATAAAACTGTGTTTTGAATACAGTTCTTTTTCAGTGATATCAGTTGGAGATTAGCTACTAACATCAGTAGGACTGTATATATACCTCTTCAGGATCTCAACATTTGACCTCTTGCAGTTCATGAAACTCAGCTTGAAAAAAAGGGTGTTTACTGCTTCCTAATGAAGAGAAGAGCAGTAAGTTACTTCACCTTCAGCAGCCTAAGAACTCAGGTGATTAACAGCTCACTTCCTGACCCCTCATAACATCTAAACAGTTGTGAGGGAAAAAACAAAGCCTTGTGCTAAGGAAGGAGGCTGTTTGTGTGTGGCAATGGTTTCCTTTGTTTCTTCCTATTTTGTCTGAAAAAAAAAATCTTGTCTGATTTCTTTTTCCCTCAAAGTTTCAGAAAGCAGACTTCACAGTGCTGGCAATAATATTCACTGTACATGCTGGGAAATGTTGCAAACTTATTTTCTAGGGATACAGGGCTGTGATTGTGCTGTTCTCAAATCTGGGCTTCTATAAGAGGTCCTAAGACATGTTATAGAATACAAAAGGAATAGAATTGCACAGAATATAAAATATGATTTAGTTGCTAGAGTGGATAATTTCAGCTCATGACAGGCAAAACCTGGTTTCAAATTGAATTAGCTGTTCTCAAGGAGTGAGTAAATCAATTAGGCTGTGTGGAAGGAATGGGGTACACCCTTACATGGACAGTGCTTTTCTATCCAGTATGCTCTATTTTTGCTGGGTTCACTTTCAAACATTCTTCTCTTCTGGCATACTCTCTTTATAGCTCTTTCTTGCCTGCGGTCAAAGGCCTCTCCTCCACCTAGTTGTCTAGTTCACATCACTCATGTTTCTTAGTCCCGGAAACTCCCTGGCTCTGTATCTCCAAATGGCATGTAGAATACTTCAAGCATTAATGATGGTCTTCAGTAATGTATGTTGGGTTTTTTCGAGATTCCTCTTCAGGGGAAGGAGACCAAGGGATTATTTTTGGACTCTTCAAGCGAAGTTCAAGCAAAATAAGTCACTTACCTTCTGGGATGCACTGAACACACATTCTTACACGTATCTTAATAAATGTTAGCTATCTCTGAAATCACTAGTCACGCCTCTTGTTGAGTTAGTAGCACTAATATGTGACTTCATTGCCAGCCAGACAAGGGAGCTCTGACTGGAAAGCAATTTATGTATACTTTTTTCTCTGTTAATTAGCAGACCTAGACCAGCTCTGAGGGCATGAATTGGGAAAGATGGATGCATGACTTGTTTGCAGCACAGAATTTAAATTGGCTTAAGTTGTGGGTAAATAGCACACCTAGTATGACCTCACATTAACGTCATACCTTGTAACTTTCCCCTTTTTAAAGAAAACAGTGCCCGTAGGAAAATACCTTCTTTCAGGTGCAGTCACAATGCCTAACTCAGAAATCAGCTTGTGTTTATTCCATACATGAAGGAGAAGGACTTCTACATCCTACTGGTGATAGTTAACAAGTTATGGCTGCTAAGTCAACAACAATGTAATTCTGATGCCTTTCTATGTTGTTATTTTCAAACTCATGTCTTCAAAAGTGAGGCTACAATAACTTTTTTTTTCCAATGCAAATTAAGATTCTGTGTTCAAAAAGGTGGGAGCAGGTGAAAACCCAGAGAAACTGCAGCAGCTACAAGATGTAGTAACACTAGAGTGTTGTAATACTATTTGCAGAGTGTGAGGAGGAGGGCGTTGTGACACACTAGTGGAAGAGACAGACTTCATCTTGCTGAAAGCAATAAACAGGCCTGGCATACAGCATAGACAACACTTCAGAGCAACTTTGTCAGGGTGGAAATAGGCTGCCTTTTTCAATATATTGTGATTACGCAGGCTTTGTATTCCACTGTAGTCTGGTTGTGGAAAGGAGTTTGATAAAGAGATTAGCACTTAGGTGAAAAAACTGATTACTCTTACAAAACAGTAACTTAACTGCAAAATTGCTGTATATCTGAAATGTGTAAAACCTTGGGAGATATACTTGGTTCCTTCTACCTCCTCCAGTATTTGTCTTGAGAAATTTACTCTATTCTGCCCCTGTTTTCTAAGGTTCTGTGAGCCAAAAGCTGAGTAATGATGGCTTAAGGCATGTCTGAGCCCTTGGATGTTAGCATTGTATCAGTGGGAAGGAGTACAAGATGTAGGTTTGCAAAGGTCTCAAAAGTGCTATTGCTCCTTGGGGTGTGTTGGCTTTCTGATGACCTTAAGCCATGCTCTACCTATCTATGAAGTAACCTGTTTCTGAGTTATTTGCTTGGATGCCAGTTTAAGTAATATCCTGGTGGTCTACTTCTCTACTTCTAGTGACCTTATGACAAAAAAGGAGATTTGTTCAGATAGCTCAAGAGGATTTTACTACTATAGTGCTTATAATAGTGTTTTTACAGAAAAGGAAGGAGGTAGTCTAAGTCAGAGCTGAACCAGGGTCACCCAGATCTCTTTCTCTTGCGGTTACAAGTACAGTGTTAATGAACGTGTATGTTTACTCTAGGGGAAATCAGTACAATTTTTCATGGTTTTAGGGCATCGTCTTCTTGAGGTGAAACGGAGACATACCTGAATATGTATTTCTGGCAGATCTAGGCTATTTAGTGTATCTCCTAATAATAATGCATATCACTTTGTTTTAAGAAAGAACTAGAGCGTGGTTCATCCACTTTTGTCTTTGTATTTGCAGTGTCCTCCTAAGGAGTGTTGGTTAGATATTTGTCACGGATTATGCAATTAAAATGCAACACATCTTTGTCTATAATGACCTAGAGCAGTATGGAGCATTGCTGTACTCTTTAAAATGAATCTACATGCTCTGAAGACTATTTCTGTAGCATTAACTGTCCTCTTTGTATTACATGTACATGCTCTGAAACACTGCCTGCTTTTGGTCTTGAAGCTATAAAGAAACTTCTGATCATTTTGAAGTGGTGAACTACACCTTGAGGGTTGTGGAACTGTACTATTGTTAGTGTAGGTCATGGATGAAAGTGCTGGCAGAAGTAAGGCTATAATTCTTCAAATCGTGCAATGGCCAAGACTGTTATTTTTCCCTGAGGATAATTTGGAAAAAAAAAAATAGATAAAAAGAAATGTTTGTGCTGCCTTTGAAATGTTTCAGTCTGGTCCCAAACGACTGATCTTCTAAAAACAAAACGGAAATATGCCAACACCTTGCTGAAAAACGGCCATCCTCCAAACGTGCTAATACCAGCCAGTTTGCCTGAATACATAAAAATGATAAAAAAGAGCCTCATGTCTGGCTGAATAACAGAACAATTAGGAACCTTGAATGAATGTTTGCAGATGCTGGCTTTGCAATTTATAGTTTGCACATTCCTGTTCCTACACTTTCTGAAGACTAAATGAGAGTATTAGACCAATGAGGGCTGTCAGCATATTCTAGTTGCCCTGATATCCTTACTTTTAGCTATTATTAGTTCTATTTTTAGTAAACTGAACCCAGGACAGTGTTTAAAAAACAAAAGAAAGGAATTCCACACCTTCTTGCTGAATCATCAAAGCCTTGAAGCATCCTGTTGCTTTTCATTTCAGTTACTTGTATCTAGGGTTTTTTTCTCCCCAACACTTCATTCTAAGATGCCATAAATCCAGCTAAGAGTCATGTAAGACAAAAGAAGTCATGATGATATGAATTTAAAAAGTCCCTGAACTTGTGTTTCTAGACTTATATTCCCTATATTATTTCATTACCTTTTCCTCTTGCTCCTGTTGCCTTTTTTCTCTTCTCTCTCTGATCTGACCTGAAATGTTTTTTTTACTTCTGTTCTGAAGGCTGCCAGGCAGTAGATATGCTTCCGCTAATTAGTCCTGCTTTCAAATGCTGTGGCTCATGGCGACTTTTCTTGCAAGTCTACTTGTTGTAAGTAACAAGTGGCCATGAATCTCTGTTCTGCCCTGACAGACTGGGGTAAACAGTGGGCAGAGAAAATGTTAATTGGAGTATTGTCAGCTTTAGCTTATTGGAAGTGAATAGAATTAAAGTGCAAATAGAGAAGTGTCTTCTGAACTGTGCTTTCTCCTAATACTGGTGCAAGGGAATTCAGGATGTCTGTTGCCTATGACATGTAATAGCTGCCAGCATGTTGAGGAAAGACTTTGAATTGGGCTTTCAATTGGATACCTTCTTACTGTAGGGTGAAGGAGATGTCAAACCAAAGAGCAAGAAACATAATATAATCCTAAGATGTGGCTTTTGTCTCCCCACAGAAAGCTGTATCACTGGAGAAGCATTTCATCATTTAGGGCAGCAGCTGACTAAGCAACACGAGTGCTATGGTCTTGCGGGTTTATTCACAGGAAGGCTGCTGCACTGGAAGGGAGGGAGTGCGGTGTGTAGGGCAGGATCTTCCTTCACTTTTGTATCTATTCCTGGCAGCGGGATCAGTTGTCCAACTCTTAAGTCTTTCTGTCTGGTTTTCCATACCACCTCCCTCTCCACATCTTATGGTAGAAACATTCAGCCTTTGAATACCAAAATTCAATTCTTACTATTCTTCTGGAGTGGAAATAAGGGTGTTAGCAAAGGCTGGACAAAGGGCCCAAAGCAGAAAGAACTCCCAGCAGGAACAAAGGCAAATCTGGTAGTGTGGCTCCAAGATCTGGAGGGATGTAGACCTGTGCATTGTACAAGAGCTCCGCTACTTGAAATCAAAAGTCGGCTCTTCAGCTGGGCTGGATTTGCAAGCGCAAAATGTTCACAAGCACATTTTTTTGCATGCTCTCACACACTACTTCTAGCAAAACACAGAGAAGCTCATTTGTGGGTATAGGAGTTTTGTTTGAGTCTCTCTGATCTCTTCGTATCTGAGAATCAAGGTTTGTGTATCGAGTTTGTGATTACACAACTACGGGACGGTGTCAAGCTCTGAGTCCCCCTGGCTGGTGTAAAGCACTTTTATGAAGTTCTATACAATGTAGCTGCCTCTGCAACAGATGAAATCTTTGCCTTGTGATAGTTATGCAAATAACTAGATGTATCCTGTAGCTATACAGGAGGCTATTAAGATATTCCACCAAATTTCTTTTTCCTCTGGCAGCGAGAGTGTATTTGTAACTGTTCGTATCGATAAGAATAGGAAACAGTAAGGTGCTGCATGCATATCCTGGTAAAAATATTATTTGAAACCAGGTGAATGAAAGGAGAAACACCAAATGCAGACACTGTCTGGCATTTGAAGCTCATCTTGCATTGAGATGAAACTTGTGCCATTGAAAATCCCTCTAGAATAGATGTCAGCACATAAAATTCTTTTTAAACTTGTGTGCTGTATTTGCAATTGTAGCAAAATGATACAAGATTTTATGAGTTGTTTTGAAATGCAAATACATCTACCTTTAAACAAAATAGAGCCAAAGCATCATCCCAGCAAAATCTCTAACTTCATTTACTAAGAAAAATTTGTTTTAAAGATGAGGTGACTTGTACTCGATTTTAGATATCTAAGAAATGTTTATTTATTTAAGGATGGTAAGTAGCTTTTCAAATAGTGTGCCATGAGCATGAACAGCACCCCCATTCTGCTCATTTGGAAGAGAGGTGCTTCTCTACAATGTGTGATCTGTATGTGTTATGATATTATGTCAAATGTATTGGAATAAGTCCTTTGGTGTTTGCCTAATCAAATATATTAGTAAGTAAGTGCCCTGGGTTCAGCAGTAGCAGTCATTTTCCTCCTTCTTAGTAGCTGGTGCAGCGCTGTCGGTCTGGGAACAGTGCTGATAATACCGATGTTTGTAGCTACCGCTTAGAATGTTTAGACTGACCAAGGACTTTCTGAGCCTCATGCTCTGCCAGGGAGGAGGGGAAGCCAGGGGGAAGCAGAGACAGGACACCTGACCCAAACTAGCCAAAGAGG
>WYDI02010715.1:34796-51191 GCA_009867235.2 Psittacus erithacus | reverse complement strand
TCCATCCCTGGCAGTGTTCAAGGTCAGGCTGGACAGAGCCTTGGGTGACATGGTTTAGTGTGAGGTGTCCCTGCCCATGGCAGAGGGGCTGGAACCTTAAGGTCCTTTCCAACTCTAACTATTCTATGATTCTATGATTCCATGAATTAGACTCCACAAGAACTCCCATTAAAAGAGTGTTTTCTTCCTTTTACCAGAACTACCTCTTGATCTCTTAAGACTCAGGGACAGAACTGGGCAGTCAAACAGCTTACCTGTATACACATAATTAAGAAGGAACACAATCACAGAACAAGCATGCCTCCAAAAGCCACAAATTCAACAAGAGAACAAATATTAAACAATATTGGATGTTAGCTGCCTTTGCAACATTTGTGGTGGTGCAGCAAATATACTGGTCCTGCTAAATGTTCACATAGTTACCTGAGCCAATGCTCCTAAGTAAAAGCTTATATATACAATAAACACTGGGAACACACTTTCTTAAGCTGCTACTTGAGTTGTACCACAACTGCAGTCCAATTTGTATTTCTGCATAACTCAACCATTGCAGCCCAAGAAATCACATTAAGGAGACACACAACACTTAACCACCTTCTGTTCCTCCTGCTTTTACTTTTTGTTCTTTGTAGTCGGCATATGTACTGACTTATTCCCAACTTTATCTGCAGAAACACAGGTTTTAAATTCCATCTACATGGATTTATAATTTTTAAATTTGAAACAAGTAACAGTTTGCTATGATAAGATTTAGACACTGCATGTTTTTATAATCAAATGATTATATAAATATACAAATCATATACCTCCGAGTTCTTTGACATTCAAGATGGCATTCTGGAATGGCACTGCTTTTATACTAAAACCTGAGAACAGAAATTAGAGTAACAGTAAGTTATTTGTTAAAGAGGCCATTTGCAATCAACTGCATACATTCAGAAAAGACTACATTTTTCATCAAGAACCAGGATTTTGCATGTAAAATTCTGTTTCATTGTGATGTTTAAAAATATCAGTTATAAGGAAGGGGAAAAGGAATAAATCAATGTGAGCAATAAAATTTGCAATGATCCTGTTAAATAGTTGGCACACATAAAATTCAGCACAAAACTTCCATCCAAGCCACCTATCATTTGATAAGGAGTTAGTACGGAATACACCTTTATAAAACCATTTTTTAATGTACCTGTAACTACCAGTTTAGATTTCAGACTACCAGTAATATGAAGTGATCCTTCTGCAATTTTTAGGAGACTTGGAAGATTAACATGCAATTCAAATCACTGTTTTCTTACATTTAAACTTCATAGGTTTTGGTTACAGCTTGAATATTAATCCTTCTGTACATGTTATTAACAGAAAGACCCTTTTACTGATCTAAGTAGTATACATTAAAATGGTTACAAACACACTAGAAGTATCTATGAACCCTCTATTAGCTTAAAACTTAAAAACTTCCAGAAGTGTGATGTTCACCCTTAACTGAAAATTCAGACAGCCAATAGAAAGGTAATGTGAAAAGTTCCCAGCAATCCATCAATATAAATTCTGCATGTTTAGTGTTGTGACTGCTACTGCTGAACCCATGACAAGTGCATACATATAAATGTATATATCACTTTATATAAGAAAAACTATGTCTACTCTTTCAGCATAAAATATCCAGATAGACACTGAATTTATTTCCATCTAGCACAAGCAGTTTCAACAGGATTACATACCTGTGAACTGAGTAAAGGAGTTTTGAAAAAAAGACTTTAACTCCAAGTTTATTACCTATCATTTAACAGAAATAAGATTGGTTTTGTTCCAGCTCAGACCAGTAAGACATTTGAGTACTCCAAACATGGTCAGTGCTAGATGCAGTAAAGGAAAATGCAAGAAAATGTGAAGGGAATAATTATGAAGCATTTTTGTTGTTGTTGTCTTGAAACAAATCCTAAACTCTTCCTAGAAAGGAGGAGAAACTGGAATGGACCTGAGTGGCATTGATGAGAAAAACCAAAATACAGGTTATTGTTTGAAAACTCAGTGGGGAAGTTGTCACACTGTACTCTTGGATTCTCAACAATATTTTCTGATATAGCACAGATACGATACATATGGGTAGATTTACTATAAGCTGATTAGCCTAGATATGCATCATTTTGGTATGGATGCTGCCTAGTTTTCACCAGAGTCTATCTTCATTCCTCAAGCTGCCTAACTAAATAATGGTATTTTGTGGCAACTATGCAGAAACATGTAGGAAATTTAATTTTAAAAAAGAAAAATATTTTCATTATTTCCTTTGATAGATCTATACTGCTGTGTACATCGCTGTTACTGTTTCTTTCAGGATCTAAAGTGTTAAAGTATAATCTGCACTCTAAAAATAAAGTGGGGGGGAGGAGGGGAGAAAAATAAAAAGGCTGAATTATTCTACAGTTTTCTTCCAGCTTTTCAAGTTAGGCACTGATAACTTCTCCATGCAATGAAGTGTGAGATCTCTTTAACATTTCCCATTACACCACTGTGAAGGCAATGGGTTAATGGCTCACTGCAGGAAAAAACCCCGTATTTTCTTGTACCTGTTTTACTTTGTTTACTTACAGTTGTATTAAATAACTTTATGTTCTTGTAATGTAAACAAAGTTACACTGAAAACCAGTTAGGGTTGCTAAGGGACAATTATGTGATTTAAGCCTGTGAACCACAGCTACAATATAAAGCCATGTAAGTATAAACACAGGTTACTTGCACAACACTCACTATCTGTTCCCTCCCTCAGTCAACCTCAGTAAACTGCTATGGGCACAGAATTAGATTTCTTCCACCTCTGTGATCTCATCTGTCCTCTTTCTGAACTTTGCAGCCAAGTATTCCTTTTTCTTGCTCCACATGTTTGTTTCTGGTTTTGGTTTTTTTTTTTTCCTAGTGCTATTTTGGTTTCAGGGGGTGAGGGGGTACGGGGTGTAATTTGGTTTTGTTTTGGTTTTCAATCAAAATACCCTTTTCAGTAATAAGCATTCTGGTCCATCTATACCTGCATGCATATTCAAATGTTTTGGGCTTATGATACCTTTTATCTGCGTTTGTTTTGTCTTTTTTTATGTATCTTCTCAATGCGACTGAAACTTTCTGTAAACTGAATATCTGATCTCAATCTGCCCTTACTACATAAGCAAGTCTCTTTGCTGATCTAAAAAGTAAGAATTATCACCAGAAAAAAATGTTCCCATTACATTTACTCTTTTTGTTGCTAGCATATACCACAAGGTGCTACTGGCCAAGTATGAGAAGAAATAAACAGCATTAAGGTTTCAAGTCATCTCTGTCCCATTCTATGTCATAGCACATTCTTCTCTTTTCTGTCCATGTAACAAGACTGCTTAAAAAAAAAAAAAAAAAGAGAAGAAAGAAACCTTTTACTGTATCTCCACTACCCTGCTGCGGCATGTTTCCAACGGTTCTATTTCATTACATCATAACACAAGTTTTGACTTTAAACACATCCCAAATTTCATGTTTTCATGGACAGTCCCCAGTGTAGGACCAAAGATGGAAAAAGTAAGTAGTAGAAGCTTCAAAGCAATCCATTACTTACTTTCAAAAGAAAGACTGCAAAGCCTAAGATCTCTACCACCTTTGTGACATTTCAAAAGTTACCACTGGGCAGTTTTGCAGCATACCATGGAATAAAGGCAGCATCCTACCTGTGGTAGACACTATATTCTCCAGGCTTTCACCGCAAAGCTGTGACAGAAGACTTGTCTTGCCAGAACCAGTGAGGCCTATGCAAACCAAGTCATATTCAGGTCGTGGTGGTGGTGGTCCCTTGCAGCAAAGTGCTCTAAAACACTGCCAGGGTAGGGAAAAACAAAGTAAAAACAAAAGGAAGATGTTACTTTTTTTGAAAATGTTTATTCAACAAAGTTCTAAAAATCAAGTTTATAAATTTAAAGGCATTGGAGAGAAGCAAGTAATTATTCAAACTTTCTATTTTAACAAAACTTACAGTTAAGAGACTGAGACCACCTCAGAAAATCTGTAACAGCTTTATAAGAAAACACAAATATACCTGTTAACTTTTCACCTAAACCTCACAAAGCTGGATGTCACTTCTCTCAGTCCATTTCCTGACAGCATGTACAGCAGACATACAAGGCATACAGTAAGCACACAGGGAGACACATGCCCTACTCAACTCTGCAGTGGGGTATGCATGAATTTGCTTCCTGTGCTAATCTCACACCATACCCAGCGTGAACATCAGAGCAGCTCCTAAGCAGCTGCTAGCCAGGCTCTACCTACTGTCACAGCAAAGAATCAGAGATGTGCTCCTCTGATGTCTTTCCTTGGCTTGCTTTGTCAGATATTTTACCTTGCAATATCAGCTGGTAAAGAGTACAGCTTGCAAAGAAATAAAATTTGCTGGACATAGCTCTAGTAAAAGATATATCGACCCCTCACTTTCTCTGGAAGAGTAAAAATTAATCACAATATAAGAATAAAAAAACTTGTAGACAAAGACTGCTCCAGGGTTCTGCTCTCATCTCTTAAACAGTATTGCCAAAGTACACTAAGCTCATCCAAAAGGTACTTTAAGCCCTTGGCTTAGAGGCTCGTCAGACCTTTATACGTGACGTGGAAACTTTTCATGTAAAAATCTAAAAAACGTACTGTTCTGGGAAAGCTAGGAAGTACATATGTAAGTTAAGGGCTATAACTACCCACTACTGTACAAGATAGACCTGCATTAGCCCTATATATATAAATACCTTTTTCCCCAGTATCTGCCACCTTCCTATCAAAGGATTACATCTGCTACAACAAGGAAAGGAAAACATGTTTGCACAATCTCTCCCTCTCACACATTCTGTCTTTACATATTCCCAGCTCTTTTCCTTCATCTTAACCACAGGCCAGTCACCACACTGAGTAAAGAAATTCAGTCTTTACAACCTTAACTTACTTTGTGTATATTATTACTCAGGATCTCTCACTGAGGGCTACTGTAGGAGGAGAGAAACTGAATGGACGTCAGAAAGGTGATGTTGCAAATAGTGGGGTCTGGCCCTGTGTGTAAGTCGTCCAAAGAGAACACAATTATAAAAAGACAGCTCACTGAAAGCAGAACTTTTATTAGATTCTTTCCATATAGATAATAAGTTATTATACATACTGCTGAACAGTCTTCATTGGTTTAAAGAAGCAAAAGATAGCAAGTTCAGGGAAAGCTACAAAATTCCTTCAATACCTTTTAAAAATGTGAGAGGAAATATTTTAGGAGTAAAAACATTTACAGTAGTAGTTAAGCTGAACAAATGCAATAGATGTTAAAAGCTTTGCCTCTATTAAATTTTCACTGAACTTTCTTTTTTTTAAAGTCTGCCCTTCTGCATCTGTCTGTAACACAGTAAACATGCCTTCTAGCTTTATTCACTGACGTCAGTTTATACTTATTTCATAGGCTCTACAAAGCCACAGCAAATATTCTACTCTGGTACTTAAGTGGGAAAGGCCAATTGAGTTCATTGCACAAAATAAGCTCCTTCAAACAGAGTTTCCACTTAGTGGATATCATGCTGAAGGCCACAAAATTCTTCGAAGCTTGCCAGAGCTCCCGAGGCTGTGTGTCAGGCCCTTTGCAGCCGGTCTTTAAAAAGGATTCAGTTTGTCCCTGTCACCACTGCATCTGTGCAACAATTTCTTGATGTCCTATTGAGAAATATAAAGGAAGAGATGAGCTGATGAAAGTCTGTGCTTCTCTCCGGCCAGACACTGTGCCAGTTCTTATGCAACCAGACACAACTCTTGCAGCCCTGATTCTGTTTAATAATCTGCAGCTCTGTCAAAGATAACTATCTCTTTGTAGAACACATATGGAGGCTCTGTGGGTGACAGAGGGGCTCCACAAGCTGGTTTTGTTAAGTTCAGTATCTGTTTAGTGCAGATTCTTTAAGTTTAACTTAGTCTGGAGAACCTCTACTTGCTGTTGATTAAATGTATGATCAAAAAGCCAGGGCATGTCCAAAACAGCATACACAGACCCACCACTCCTTCACTCATCTTTCTCCAGGAAACACAATTATGAAAGGTATGGAAAGCCCTGAGATACAGCAGATATAGGATCCCAGAAGACAGAGAAATTACTCCCTCCAGACCATTCTCTTATTTTATTCAATGATTCCCCTATCTTTATTATATTCATGACTTTGTCCTTCTGCAAGGCTAATTTCCTTCAGTAGATATTTTTGTTTCATTAGAGTGAAAGCAGACTTTAATATTCTAGCTTCAAAAAGCTGCTGAAATATAAGCTATGGATAGCACTTACCACTGGCTGACATGAGCTCTACAAGCACATTTTAGGGGATACTTGCAGCAATGTATTTTTAACTTCATAGACTTCTTTGCAATCCTATTAACTCAAGTTCAATGAACATCTCTTCCTTTGGAAACGTCACTATACAAACAGCCTGATCACTGTCCTCCTGTTCCCTCGGTAGCTTAAAGTTACTAGGCCACTAACAAAGTCAGGGCTGTTTAAGCTTCCATTATAGAGACTAAACCTCTATTATCACAAATTTGGTAGCTGCATGCAGTATCTGCGCAAGATCTGTGGAGAACAGAGAATTCAGAGGTCATTGACCACATGAATAAAATTACATCCTGCATTCTGCTTTTGATTATAGACAGCAAATGCGTCCTGAAATATTTTGTAAAGCATGGACTAGAGCTATACCATTATTTAAGATGTTGTCACATATTACAGTGCAGTCTGAAATGCACAGAACTGCAAGAAATGTGTATTAGCAACTAAAGAAGCCATTCCTGAAATCCAAAACACATCAAAAACATTGAGGGAGTTGTTCAATCCCAACTACTTCTCTAAACCTTTCCAAAATGGCGTAGTTTCCACTACACCATTTGGGTTGTTTGGACAACCCAAAGGGCGTAACAGAAACTTGAATTAAGTCTGACTGGTCTTGAAACACTTGCCAGATATGGACCTGGAAGTCTCTTTCATTGATTCCAAACCTGATCTGCTCGATGAGTGACTGTCCAAAAAAAGGCTGTCATTTAGGTATTACAAAACGAACCCTGAAACCAAGCAAGGCCACTCAGAGGGAGTGTAGGAGATGAGAGAAAGAAAACATTTGACTACCTCAGCTATAGGGTCAAGCAGAACTAGTTAGCACAGTCACCAAAATGTTGGGTGTCTACATTTTCAGCCCCACTGTTAGAATCAAAATAGGAACATGTTTTGGAACCCTTTCATCATGTCTGGGTAAGACTTTACTTTAGAGAGACAGATAAGTCAAACAAAGTATCAGTTTTCATTATTTTTGAGAACATCACACTCAAAACTCTTTATAGCCACTGGATCATGAGAAGAAGCAGGCAAGGGAGGCAGGCCAGGAGAGTCAGAATTTGATTATTTTTGTTTTAAATGAATAAGCAGATTTTAAAGTTCTGTACAGGAATACAGTATCTTGAAAAAAGTGTTTGCATTTAGCCAGTTTTGGAAAAAAAGGATGTTATTAATCCAGGAAACCAAGTAACTAGGTGCTGCATTCTGCAGAAAGGTGCAATATTCACAGCACCACTGATGCTTTCATTTTACTTGTCTGTGTGTGTGCATGCTGCATGTGCACATATAATCATACACAAGAGCTAAGGGAAGAAGTTAACTGGTCCTACTTCTGCTTAGGGATTTCTATCCCAACCAGATGATTCCAGCTTTAGTTAGATCTGTATTTGAGCTGACAACTCTGGACAGTGTCCCTTTAAAGCCCTATGGATATTTCTTCCCGGAAAAGCATTAAATGTTGTGTCTATAGCAGTGGTGGCCAAACACTTCTGATAAATGTGCCACTCGAAGATCCCAGATTGAAGCTCCAGGCAGCATGCATCCCTGAATTACTACTCTCTCCAGCGCATTACACTGCCTCTGGCCATTGAGTCTGCCTTTGCCTACTCATTGTACTTCGTTTCACTCTCCTTTTTGGGGTGAAATACTCCATTATTTCTGCTTTGTTCTGGACCCATCTCCTGTCTGTTTCTTTTGTTGCTACTATTTAATAGGGACAAACAG
Organism: Psittacus erithacus; assembly: GCA_009867235.2. Taxonomy (NCBI): domain Eukaryota; kingdom Metazoa; phylum Chordata; class Aves; order Psittaciformes; family Psittacidae; genus Psittacus; species Psittacus erithacus. The sequence goes on along the minus strand of WYDI02010715.1, from coordinate 43,114 downwards.
AAGCAAGGGATTTCACGCTGAGTTGGTTAAACACACACACACTCATGCAAAAATACCCTTAAGTTAGTGCAACATTAATGCTAACAAATCAAGCATTCAGAGCTCTTGAAATTCAGAATTAAGGCTGAAAGCTCAACCATAACTGTGCTCCCCTCACCCTTTTGCTTATACTTACAGATATGTTGTCCCTTCACATTTTATTTTTCAGCTAAGGTGCCTCTGAACAAACAAGACTTCTAGTACCCTGAACAGCCTTGCGTCCAGGTGACTGGTTAGTCATCTGAATCAGTTGGTAAAAACTCAAGGGGATCATTAAAAGAGGTTACATTTACATACAGCATCAGGCTCCACAGCTCTGATGTTGTATGAGACCACACAGGTGCAAAGAATTCTCAAGCCCTGAAGATATAATGCAAAAAGTGAGGGAAAAACCCACAGCAGGCAGTCACAATAATACTGAGGACAGGAAACTGGGGACAGCAGCGGAATACCAGAATGCAAAGAGTAAAGTGCTCAAGGCACCTGAATGTAATAATACATAGCTAGGAGAGAGGGGGAAAAAAGGATACATAAACAAACTAAATTTCAACTGTATGAATACCTCAATGTTAAATTAGTACATTAGTACAATATGTGAATTTACCGGGCAAGCTAAAGCTGCCAACTCTTCAGTTTCTATAGTGCAGTACAGGTGGTATTACCACTACAAAAAAAAAAAAAAAGGGAGAGAGAAAGAGGGAAAAAGTCCCAACTTTAAGACACACAACCAGTGAGCGACACTACTTTTACATTTTCAAAACATCAGATTGATAAGGTTCATCTTCATCTAAATGACAACAGTAATGAAGATACTCATTTTGTGACTACCAGCAGAGATGAATGCTCACATAGCTACTGCTATGCTGAAGTGATGTTCAGCACAGATTAAAATACTAAAATCATGACCAGACACCTTCTATGACAGCCCATAAACTCAAACAGTGACTGCTACACTCAACCTTCTCCACCTCAATACAGACTAATGATCCAAAGTCCAACAGAGGGAATTCAGCTTGAGACCTGCAACCCTATTGCACCACAAATCCACAGAACAAAGTAATCCTCTTGCTCAGCCCGGCTAATCATGACTGTGTGGTAGCCCACCAGCTGAACACAGAAACTCTTCCTCTGCATGCACCCACACATCTTCAATTCTGTATCAGCCTGTGACGCAGTGATACAGACAATAATATGGCATTAAAGACAGGATAATATAAAAGGGGTCAGAAGAAAACAAATAATTGATTAAATGAACCAGCTTTACAAAGCAGAGTCCTAGCAATGTCTGACCTTATCGAATGTAACAGGATACTAAAATAGGCGCATATTTTTTGCAGCAGGAATTTCAAATCCTCCCTTCTGACCCCTAAGAAATACATTTTGATCCATTGGTTGAAATTATTTACCAACTGTGAAAAACTTCTCAGTATTTCAGAGAAGCCACACTTCTGGAGTCTCAAAAGGAGCAACCACACCTCAAATTACTTTCAATTTTCCAATGTAGTTGCCAGCAGAACAAGACACAGGCTCGACTGCCAAAATCAGACAAATGACACAGCCCTATTAATTCTTCAACATACTTGACAACTCTGCTACCAGCAGAGAAGGCTTGGAGGCTACACGGTCAAGAAGAAAGAAGTTGCTGACGTCTGACAAGCCAGATACGACGCTGCTGTTTAGAGCACATGACTTCAAAAGACTTCACAGTCATGATGAATTCTTCCTTTGAGCGACGATAATGCAATCACAGTAGGTTGAATCCTGCCCAAAATCCAGACTAACTTTTGGTTTTCTCTAGAAAATCAAGTCTTTACTATCTCAAAGATAAAATAAAGGTTTCAATTCAGTTTTAGATGGTCAAGCTGCTGCCTCCCTCATTGCACAAGGATGAAGGACATTTGCTTTACTGGATATCAGATGGCCAGCTCCGGGGTGAAGACTTCACCCAGAAGTTCAGGGCTTTAGGAACCACAAAAATTCAATAAATGCAGTCAAAAATGTAACTTCCCTGCAAGAAGCTGTAAAGCAACAGAAATCCTTCCCCTACTACCAGCCAAAACAAATTATAAAACCTCACATCCAAAATGGAAAATTAGCCTCTCTGATCTTAAGCTCTTGCACACTCCCTATAAATGAAATGAGCAAAACCAAATCATAACTCTCCACTCCATTAACACTGTACTTGAAGAAAACATGAAGAAAAACAATATTCAGTTCTGGATGCACGCCGACATTTGGTGCAGCAGTATGATTTAAAAGCTTACATAAAATCAAATACCACATGGCTATGATAAACCAAAGCTGAGTCAGTGAAACAGTTAAACTCATGCGCAGGCGCTACTCTGAGGAGAAGAAGACAATGACTCACTTTACTGTATCAAATCAAGGTCCAGCAGGGTTGTCGGACACTTCTAGGTTTCAATCAAGTGTGGAATTATTGCTGGAGTTGTTTACTCTTTGAGAGTTTGCCTTCCATTTGTTTTGCTGCACAGGAGTACCTCACTTCTTTCAACCCATCAGTCCAGTCACATTTCGTAGCAAGAGCCAGAGAGTGCAAACAGAAATCCAGATGAAGAGAAAGAGAAATGAAGATTTGCTTTGTATTCTATACAATAAAAAAGTAAACAAAAAGAATACTGTTGTTGCCCTACTCTGAAATTGCTAGGCAAATTCAAAGTACAGTAGGAGAGTAAAAACCCACCACCATGTGTGAAAGTGAGACTTCTGCAAGTTACAATAGGACTTACGTAGGAAAAAGGGTCTCAAAAAAAGCCATTTATGTTAAACACAAATTAATTTGAAACATAGTTGGATAAAGTACAAGGAACATTCAAGTATGACAAATGAGAAGTGCGCCCTTGCGCACTGGTAGGCAGAGGATCTCAAGGAGGACTCAGGTGATACCAATTAATATATCCCCGAGGAAAGTAATGAGGTCTGAATTCTGGCACCCCCTGTAGCAGTGACATTACAGAAACAGACCAACTCCAGAGAGTTTTTTCCTCTCAGCTTCAGCCCACACTTTCAGAGTTGTTGGGCATCATAATCGTAACTAAAAGAAAACATCTCCTGAGCTGCATGCATGCCTCCGAGTACCAAAAAGCAAAGGAACCTAGACAAACTTCAAGTCTGTTTTTAAGGAAAAAGAAATATCTAATGTTTACTTCAGGCAATGTTTCCTCTGAGATTAAGCCCCAGGATATATCTTGTTCTTTCTTATGAAAGATTTCAAAGCTAACACCATTAAATCCAAAAGAAGAGAGGAGAAATCTCTAAGGACAGCAGACCAGACTATTTTCTATCAAGTCCATTCTTACTGAACATGTTCATAGCTGAGGCAGAATATTAAGTACAAGAAGATTGTGGGAATCAGTCAAAGTAAGAAAATCTGTACAAAAAAACAGAAAGGAGAGAAGGACCTATTGACAAAGGAAAAGCCTGAAAGAATTTTTGTTTTGCAAAATACCAAAAGCAAAAAACAAAATTAAACAAAATTCTGGTAATGTGATGGTACATTAAAAGGAAAGTACAGCTTCAACCATCATCTTTAAACCTACCTGCTCAGGGGTGCTTATACAGTACAGGAAGCACATCACAGAAAATTTAGACATTACCCAACCAGGAAGTCAGCAAACCAATGAATGTTTGGTTGCTCTAAAATTAAAGGGAGACAAGGGAAAGAAGATGCCACTAGAGACTAAAGCAAAAAAGTTACTAAAACAGAAACAGTCTATGCAGTCAATATTCAAATATAAGGATGAAAAAACATTAATAGCATACAGGCACTCTTAAGTAGTAATGAGAGGATTTAGATAAAAGGAGAGGGTGGACAAAAGCTGGATTTTGCAGGCAGCACAAGTAGCCTGGCCAGAGAATTCTTCTGCTTGGAGCACTGAAAACTGGACAGCTTTCCAACACTAGAAAATGGAGTAAGAATTACACAGTGTAGGCAGAGACACAAGTGGGAGATCTAACAGGTATGCTCTGTTACCATTTCATGGCATTATTAACCACCAGCGCTGAATTTGAAGCATTATGTAGTTGCAGTCTATGGGCATCTCTTATTCATTAGGCTCCCTATGAATGATTACACTCTTATGTGCCCTTTTCATTTTACTTTCCCAGTGTGCTATATTTACAAAAATAAGAACCTCTAAGAGGATATCTATTTTGACCAAAAGACCTATGGAATATGAAACATGTATTAACATATACAGGAACCTCCCTCCCTTCCTCATACAGCACAAGAGTTTTACTTAACTAGCACAACACATTACTACTGCGGGAGGAATGAGAAGACCAAGCCACACAAAAACATTAATCCAAAATACACAGTTAGACAAAAGCATATCAATCTCAAGCACCATTAAAAATTCTTCAAATTTTAGTCAATGAGAACCTCTTTGAATGTAAAACAGGTTTGCCTCAATCAAATTCTTAATGAGTTAAGTTTGAAAAACTTCAGCCATTGAAAGTACTGCATGCCCCAATACGAGGCATTTTGTATTTCTCCTCTCTCCAGCTGCAAGCTTGAGGGTTTGTTTTTTTTTTTCTGGCTATATATCTACATCTACCACCATGTTCCTTCAGCTGTCACCAATCTGTCTGCTGATAAAGACTCTATTGGCTATTTGTTCACCTACCACTGTAAAATCAGAACTGTCAAATTTGTCACTGCTGAGTATGCATGGATTAAAGACTAGGCAGCCTTTAAACTGCCTCAAAGAGAAACCCAACAGGTGCTCTGCTTCTATTGCCTGAGTGTTTGGGAAACACAACTCAATTTGAAGTGGGGATTCTCAGCTGACAGGGAACAGCATGGATCATACAGAGCAATCAATCAAATACAGATATAAACTGGTTTCATATGCTTGCACTGCCAAAAAGGCCAACTAAAATGGACAAACAAAATAAAACACAAAATCCCATACAACAACCACACAAACAAGATTTTTTTAATAGACATTGACCAATACCTATTCATTTATTTGAGTGAGGTGGGAAAAAAAATTGAAAAAGATAAAACAAAGAAAATTTTGTCGATAAATTCTGGGCACTCATAGAGGTTACACTGCCTTTGAAAAGCCACGACTGAACTTTTTGGAGGGAAAACAAGAGCTGGCAAGAACCAGGTGTATTTTTTGCAAAAACACAGATTGTTGTGTCCTTGCTCACAAAACAGCCTGCCATGCAGCTATGCCTACTCACGGGCATGTCAGCATACCATCTCAGCAGTACAGACGACCCACGCCAAGTCTCTTCTGATGAAATCACAGTCACTTTTTATCAGGTAAAGGGCATTAAATACTTTAGACCACAAGAAAGTATCACTATGGGGTGGGAGGCTTTGTTGGTTTTGGTTTGGAGCTTTTTTGTTGTTTGGGGGTTTATTTTTTTCTGTGGGAAAGAACCACTTTTAGTCTCAGAGCTGCTGAAAACCTTTTGAGGAGATTCATACTCTTCTCCTTTGGGCAGGTGGAGTGTCCGAGCAGATTCAGCAAATGAACGTTTCTGAAGGGAGGGAAAGCCCTCAGCCTGAAACCTTCCTTGTGCTATCCATCTCCCAATGCTACTGCTTTCACTGACAGTGGGTTGGGTTTCTGTTTTTTTCAGCTAACTATTACACAATAGTCCCATAAAACGCCTCTTGCATTAAAAAAGCAACAGGTTGCTACTTCAGAATAATCTTATATTGATGAAATACAATCATAAATCCAAGCAGAAATAAACTCAACATGAAATTCAGACAACTGAGCTGGGTGCTCAGTCCCTCACCTGCTTTAATGCACAGTTATGAAAGATTTAATACTTGCTCTAAGGAGGCTGCAGACACCTCAGTAAGAACTGACTCACTGCTTCTTACTGTAACAAAAATGTTACCATTTATTCTAGATCAGCACAAATCTTGCCAAACTGGAAAACTCCTGCTGCTGCCTAGAGAGAAACTTTCACCAAGGACCAGGGAGAACTGCAACAACGATGAGAGTGTATCAGAGAAACACAGGCAGTTTGGAGTTGGTGGCATAACTCAGAGTGAGACAATGAATAAGAATAGGCTTAAGAAATAGAAGTGAGCTGTCTTTTAGAAACTAAGACATGTGATTAGTTGTAAAAGCAGAACACTGGCTTTAACTCAAGCTTTTTGTTTAAAGTATTTTCACTTTCCTAAGGACTGACAGATTATTAAAGAATTGTAATAAAGAACTGGAAGCTTGGATTTTGTAATAGAAAAGTATGATACGGAAACAACTTTTATAGTGAAACTTCAGTAACTGCCAATTACCTACATATCATTAGATCAGTATTTTTGAAGCACAAGGAATGTATAGAGTATGAGAAGAGATGCACACAGTTCTTCTCATGCCACAGAAAATTTTCACTGAAGAGGAAGCGTTCAGAGGAAGCGTTCACAGCTAACAAGTATTTCTCCAAGGCAATTTGTACAGCTGAAAAGACACAACAAGGCACAGGATATATCATATGTGTTATACAAGGATTAAGGAGCGCAGCACAGTTTGATAATGCTATTCAGTAATAAAATTATGAAGTATAGGATTTAAGGAGAAAATGCACTAAAATGTACCAAATAAAGGTCATAGTAACTGAAAAGCACCAGAATAATTTTACTATCCTAAGGAATAATAATATAGTGCTCTTCATCTGAAGAAATGTGTAAATGATCATGTTTCCTCATCCTTGCAGGAAATTCTTAAGCTCATGTTACCAAATTTATTGTTACAAAAGCATACAATTACAAATTATGCCTTACAAAGATCAGTGTATATTTGGAAGAAATGGTAATCTATAAAATGAGGGGAAGAGAGGCATTTGAAGAAAAAAAAAAAGTATTTCATAATAAATATCTAATCCTAAATATTCATGAAATTAAGAGACATTAAACCTCAGTTTCTTAGCGGGCTGCACAAGTGGAATCCAGGTGGAATCATCACGCACATAGATGAACCTTCACTTGGTATGTTTGCAAAGCAGAGACCATCACAAGGTGCTGGTATACTACTGTCAACTAAAAGACTACCACTGCAGAGCAGTAGGAAGCAAAATCTCTGCCCCAAGTCCCACAGCCCAACCAAGAGTTGTTAGTGGGGCACCAGCTCTACACACAGCCTCCTTGGACTTCCACAGATTGAGCAGGAAATTGAGGGGACTTTCTGGATAGACACTGAACCAAAGGAATTAAAAAAAAGGATGTCTTCTGAGAGTCCAGTCTTTTCCAGCTCTGCAGGTTAAGAATAGAAAGATTAGAGTCTGAACTAGTTACAGCAAAAGAATGTTTTCTACTCATTTTTATATAAGCTGTTTATAAAGCTTATAAAGCGTATTAATGAGAAAAACACGCTGTTTGCAGCTCTCTGGCAAGAGGCAAAGTTTCTGGTGCCCAATATAGGGAATGAGCTCCTACATCTCCTGCAACAGAGGAACTGCAGCACCTGCAAATTGCATTCAGGTGGCTATTCTCAACTGATCAATGCCAAGGAAATCAACATAAAAATCATAGAGCAACATATCAAAAAAATACAAACCTAAGCATTCCTCAAGCCTCACCCAGAGAGAATGCTGAAGCAGAAATTTTCCTGCCACTGTTAACTACATTGCTCAAATCTGAAAATTTGTTAACAGCTACTGTTTTCCAATTGCATTTTCCAAGTTTCTTACCACAGGAAACTAAAAAAACCTCAGATCTTTTAAGCAATTAAGTGCACTCTCTAAACCCAGAGATATTTTGACGGAAATGAACAGAATACCAAGGCAAACAGTTCAAGATGAAGCAAAACATAAGAAATTCCAGTGAACATATGCCATCTCAAGTTATGAAATTTAAGTGCGTTTTTCCTAAAAAAGTGAAAGGCCTTTGATTATTATGAGGCAATCTGTGATTTCCAAAACTGATGTGCCATTGCTTAAATTTTTAAAATGACAAACTATCAGCAAGTTGGTTATTTTTTAACTTTATTCTTAGAAGCTGGCCAGCAAATTTTATTAAACCTATTTTTAAACTTAGGTAACCTCACAAAGTTGAGGATAATATCAGCTTGAACAGTAAAATTCAGCCAAGGAGCTGAAAAAAAAAGGACCTAAGAATACTAGCAGGAAGGGGGAAAACTATGTTGCTATTAACGCGTTATTACTACTAGTGAAATACCACTGAGTTCCAATGTGATCCAAACCACAGTGCAATGTGTGTAAAGCAGCAAAGACTGAAAGTTCCATACGCTAAACAGAAGTAATAATTATGGGGGGGGGGGGGGGGGTCTTTTTTT